>JAJIYU010007930.1:0-18626 GCA_030144865.1 Tinospora cordifolia | reverse complement strand
TGCCTTATTAAATTCTTAATTTTAAGTTATGTGCAGTTAAATACGATCAAGGCATGAAATGACTGAAATAGAAAGTCAAGTGTGTGTCGCTTGTAATGTAACACCGGCCCGACCCGCCGTTTGGTTTAGTCCACTGTCAAGAAAAATGGTGGATGGTCCAATGCTTAATGATACGGGGGTTGGGGTGTTACAGCGCGTGTCCTTGACTTCAAGGGTAACTGGAGCAAATACTTGCATGTGGCAGAGTTAGCCTACAATAACAACTACCAAGAAAGTATTTAATGGCTCCATACGAGGCTCTCTATGGCAAAACTTGTAGATCTTCATCATGCTAGACAGACTTTGAGGATCATGTGCTCATAGGGCTAAACCTAGTACAAGAGATGAGTAAACAGGTGAAACAAATTTAGAAGAGGCTAACCATAGCTTAGAGCAGACAAAAGAGCTATGCGGATAAGAGGACAAGGCCTCTAGAGTTTCGAGAGGATGATAAAATATTCCTAAGGATTAGTCCTTAGAAATGGATTAAACATTTCATGGTCAAAGGGAAACTATCACCAAGGTTCATTGGTCCGTTCGAGATACTTAGACGGGTTTGTGAATGTGCCTACAAGCTGAATCTATGAACAAAACGTCCTCTATCCACAACATATTCCATGTATCGATGTTCTAAAAGTGCAAGCCAGACCCCTTTCACATCATACATAGGGAGGACGTTGACATCTAGGATGATACTACTTACGAAGAACTAGTGATTAGGATACTAGATCGTAAAGTACAGAGTCTCAAAATTAAGGATGTCCCTTCAGTCAAGGTTCTATGGAAACACCATGACCTAGAAGAGGCTACCTGGCAGTTAGAGAGGAAAATGCGAAAGAAGTACCAAGACCTCTTCACTAGGAGTAGTTGTCTGGATAGTATTGTATAGGTATTTGATCACTTTTAAATTTCGAAGATGAAATTCTTTTAAGGGGGATAGTATTGTAATACCCTAAAAAAAATAGGGATGCAAAAAAAAAAGAAAACCACATGACTACCGCGATACCAAAAATCGGTACCGCGGTAGTGCATCACAATTTGAGAAAATACGATTTTTTGCATGGGTATCATGGTATTGGGTCAGGGTACCGTGGTAATGCGATTAAAAACTTAAAATTTTTTACAAGGATGTGGCACTACGGTACTAAGATGTGATACCACGGCATTGTAATTAGAAAAGTTGGAATGTTGGTTGCAGACGAGATACCGGGGTCCCGAGACGCAGTATTACGATTAAAAACAGTCCCAATACCGCAATACTTCAATTAAAACTCAAAAATGGAAGGTTTGTAATGCCAAGAGATTGAGTTATTTATATATATTTAGCTCTCTTGTGCAAAGGAAACCCTAATTGCACAATTCTTTCAATAGTTACTCCCCCTAGCCATCTTCTGCAACTTCCTCCCTCCCATGCACCCTAGACTGAGTTTCCATCATTCATTCTTCTTCCAACTACCATAGGACCAATCAAGGAGCACAATCGCACAAACAGTGTGTTGCAACTACATAGTAGAACCTTGGAACTGTGACAACATGTGTTAAAAGGTAAGATTCAACTCTTAGATATTCATATAAGTTCTATATGCATTTTGTGGTGAATGAAATCAACCAAAACGATTCTTAACTTGCAATTTCAATCTTTGTTATGTAACAGAACACTAGAGACATTTGAGATTGTTTGTTGGAGACAAACAAAATAGGGACAATTAACAACAAGGTATAATATCGTTCTATCCCACATGATATTCCTTTTAGATAACAGAGAGTAATGTATAGCAAGGTTGTGCGTAAAAGAAAAGGAAGATGCATAAAGCGAGAATAGTCTCCTGTTATTGCGGTAATGCTATGAACTATTCTTTTTTTTTTGAGTCCTTCGTGGACTAAACCTTGACCACCATGTACCAATCCTATACTGCGGTACTAAGAGACTACCAAACACCAAATAGTAGTTATTTTGCACTTTTTTGCACACAACCCAACCATTTGACTTGAAAATAATTTGATTAGAAGTTTGGAAGGTAGAAATATAAACAATAGTGAGAAATGGTTTAAAATTCTTAAAGGTTAAAGACTCAAGGAGAGTCGAGTACTGAAGCAGGGATTAGAACAAGTTGAACGAAGAATTAGGTGGGGATGATTACCTTGCTCCCTAGTCTTATTTATGTTTTAAATGTTGAACATGATTGTTGTTTATTTTACTTGAATGCCTAGAAACATGCTAGGGTATGATTTGAATGATGTATGATTGCATGAATATTGTGATAACATGTTTTTTGTACCTATATTGATATTTACATGTTTTGATATCATGAGATGGCAAGTCTAAGAGAGTCATTTAGACACTAAAAGACATGTTGAGGTCGTGCGTCCTTGATTTCAAGGGCAAGTAGACTAAGTACATACACTTGGTAGAGTTTGCCAATAACAACAGTTATCACACAAGTATAAAGATGGCATCATATGAAGCTCTCTATGGGAGGCCTAATAGATCACCAACTTGTTGGGCTGAACTTGAAGATCACATGCTTACTGGGCTAGATTTGATAGGAGAGATGAATAATCAAGTAAAACAGATACAAAAAATATTGGCCACAGCGCAAAGTAGACAAAAGAGTTATGCAAATAAAAGGAGAAGACTCCTAAAGCTTCAAGTTGGTGATAAGATGTTCCTCATAATTAGCCCTCAAAAAGGAATCAAATGGTTTGGATATAAAGGAAAGTTATAACCTAGATTCATCGGTCCATTCGAGATATTTACAAGAATCAGAGAACGCGCCTACGAGTTAGAACTACCAAATCGAATGACCTCAATATACAACGTGTTTCATGTGTCAATGCTGAGGAAGTATGAACTCAATCACTCTCACATAATCCATTAGGAGGAGATGAACATCAAAGATGATGCCACTTATGAAGAAGCAACCGTTAGGATTCTCAATCACAAGGTGCAAAGCCTGAGAATAAAGGACATTCCCTTAGTCAAAGTTTTCTAGAAACATCATGGAGTAGAAGAGGCCACTTGGGAGTTGGAAAGCAAGATGATGGCTAAGTACCCAGACCTTTTCGCTAGAATCGCGTAACGAAACTACTCCTAATGGATTAGTGCAAATTTTGTGGACGAAATTACTTTTAAGGGGGGGTAGGTTGTAATGCCTTGAAAATTTGTACAAAATTTAATTAAATAAATAAAATTAGTCATTGAGAATTTTACGAAATTTTAGAGATACAATATTTTATACATTTAACTTATAAGTGACCAAAATGAGAAACGACATTAATTGAGAATTTTGTAGAATTTTTTGATGTAGTATTATGTATATTCTAAGGTATAAAATAAGGTAGGTAAAATAAAAATAAAACCAAAGGAAAAAAGACTACCAAAAATGAAAAATAATCAAGGAAGTTGCTAAAAATCTATATTTTCCAAAACCTTCATTCTTTTCACACAAGAAAAATAGAGAATTAGAAGTATTTCTAATATGAAATCAAATCAAAAGAATGAATCAACAACTTCGAAAATAATTACTTAATAATATATGTGCTTGGAAAACAAGTAAAATAGAGAATTATAAAGGTTTCTAAAATGAAATCAACTCAAAAGAATGTATTAGCAACTTCTAAAATAATTGCTTACTAATATATATGCTTGGAAAACAAGTAAAATAGAGAATTAGAAATGTTTCTAAAATGAAATCAACCCAAAAGAATATATTAACAACTTCTAAAACCTTTACTTACTAATTCTTATGCATAGGAGACAAATAAAATGGAAAGGGAAAGAGTTTTAGAAATGTTTTCTACAATGAAGACACCCCAAATTTGCCAATTCATGCCCATTAGAACTCCATATAAACTCAAGCATGGGTATCATTCTCTTCATCCCAGCAAGAACTGAACAAGTTCCTTCTTGCTCTCTCAGCATCTCTCTTGGCATCCCTTTTTTTCTTTAGTTGTTATAAACAGTAGTTGGAGTAGTAGTAATGAAGTGTTGCACAAATTTCCATGCTAGTAGTTGGGGAAATCTAAAGGTGATTCAATAGAAGCTTCAAGAGGAAAAAAACTACTTGAGATGGAAGAGATTTCTGAGTTTTATTTTATTACTTTTATTTCAATAAGATGTTCATGCTTGAATGTATATGTTTTATCATTGATTATGCATGCCATGCTTAGACCTTGCATGTTTAAGTTTGCATATGTGCTATGTGCTATTATGATGCTTATTATGCTCATGTGCTGAATTTAACCATGTTAATTTATTATTGCAATTTTGTAATACTTAATGAAAGATTAAATGAGATTATAACCACGTAATGATGCAGTATTCCATAGGGATAATTATGGGTGTTTTCAAAATGTGAACCTTGAGTTTGTTTCTAGGTCACATGGGTAAGGTCCCAAAATACTTGGGTGAGGTCCTAAATCAAATAGAGTTCAGCATAACAGATTGTTCTTTTTCTTCTTGGACAAGTATTTTGAATAAAAACACCGAGGTTAACCCTTTCTGGTCTTTAATACAACTTTAACCAAGAAATTGATTGAATCATGTAATGTTTGAAAATGTTTATCTTGAAAGTCTTATTCGTTGGAATAATAAGTTAGATATTTGGAATGATCCACTAGGCTTTGTGCTCACCCTTCCATTTTCTAACTTTACATGAAATTAATAAACATAGGTAGCAAAATATCCATTTAGGCAACATTTTCCTTAGAATATTTTATTTAGAAAGTTTTACTTAGTTGTAAGGGCATGTTGGCCCAATTTCATTATTTAAGATTTATTTTGTTGTAATAGACTTAAAAGGTTATGTACCTTGAATTTTGGAAATAATTAATGTTATAGAATTATTTTACTCAATGGTTTTTAAATGTTATCTTTTTTTTTAGTTATGGCGTAAATTTAAGTTTTCGTTATCATTTATTTCCAATTAATGAAATTATGTCATTGGTATTGTTTTTGTAGCTATTACTTTCAATTAATGACATTAAATCTCTTATGCCTTTATTTAGAAATGGTTATAAGTTTCTAATTATATGATATTCAAAAATCCAAGAGAATTGGAATAAGAATGGAAAGCGTGAAAATTAAAAATAATGTGACACCGACCCCCCTGTCGTCTGAGTGGTGCAGTCCACATTCCCACAAAAGGAAAGAATCGAATTCAAGGGAGGCAGGGTATTACAAAAGGTGGTATCAGAGCTCAATCAATAGGTTACTAGGCGAAAGGAACTACTCTGATACCAAAGGTAATGGTATAAGAGGCTAAGCTTTAGATGCCTTGAGCAAAATTTAGAAAGGGTTGACTAAATTAGATAAGACCTTTATTTTGAGTTAAATTTAAAACGTCTTACCTTCTATTTTGAAATTGAAAATTATTTTGGAAAGTGTTTTTCAAAAATAAAATATATGTTTTCAAAGGTTTTGTTTGAAAATAAAGATTACAAGTTGAGCTAATAGTGGGTAGGCCTTGTCCCGAGTAAAGCTAAACATTGAAAGGGAGATAGGTTATCCTGTTCGACAAAGCACGATTATTTAAGGAGACTTTGGTCTCGCTACCAATCTGGAGGTTGTTCCACCAACTCATACAAGTAGTAGGAGTTAAAGAACACACTTATTTTCCTACAAGAAAAATTAGAAGGTGGTAATTAAGGGCAAAGGAAAGTAATAGAGTACAAAGATAGTGCCATGAGTGATACAATAACTGGATGAAGGTTGAACCTTTCAATAGAAAATTAAAACCTTAAGTCTAGGAAAAAGACCTAAGGTAGAAATTAAAAATGTGTAAGACTTTTAGGACATAGGTTAGAGACTGAAAACGTGTAAGACAAAACACTTGATTAGTCAAGACATGAGATAGGGAGGATCTTGTATCTCTAGTTTCTATATGATATGGGATGCATAGAAATTTGACAATATGGAGGAATCTTAGACTCGAAGAATGACGGGCCATGTTTGGTGAAAGATCAGTAACTCTGGAAGAGCTTGTTTCCCTATGTATGGTTGGTATGGGATGATCATGTATAGTGTGGAGCTTGAAAAACTTTAGTTGTCGGGACATTTGGAAAATTGTTTGAGTGTTGGCAAATCTCTGGGTGGAAGTTTGTGTCGATGGACAAGGGTGGTATGAGACACTCAAACTCAAAGGCATAGATGGAAACGTGAAATTTTGTTATACAAGCGTGAACTTATATGACTGTATAACTTCTTTAGTTGATTGAATGCAAGCTATAATTGTTTTAAATTCATATATATTGCATGTTTTGATTATGAGACCAAATCCTATACCCAACAACATTAGAGGGCCTTGAAAACCCTCAACAGAACTTAGAAGAATAAATTGCTAGGCCACTGAACTAATCGGGAACTTAAAAAAATGAATCTAGAGTCATGATAGTGCGAATGAAACAAAAAGCTTAGAGAAATGAACTTGATGAATGAATATGGATGGGACAGCTATCTTTTCAAGTCTGGAAATACATTTTGTATCCTAAGAATAAGGGAAGATGGGTTGTGTACCCCAGATTGTAACTCTCGTAACTCTTTTATGTGATAACTCATCATATGCTAAAAATGGTTTTTGACTTGTAGATAATGGTTGGATCTAAGAGATACGCTAACAGAGCTGCCATGTCTGACAAGAACAAACCGCAAGGACAAGAGGCACAAACTGGAATGGCTGAGACTTAGATGGAGAACATGATGACAGAAGTCACCAGGAAGGCCATAGACTAGATCATGAAGGCATTGCCTCAAATGATACCATGGGCAATACCACAACCGCCAATGTTGGAACAGATTCTAGTGCAGCAGCCAGTGCTAGTACTAGAGATTCCAGTTCGTCAAAGGGCATGAAAGGACATGGAAGACAAGGAACAAAGGGATATGCTGATGGAGTTGCAAAAACTCTACCCATCCCAATTTGATGGAACTTTTGACTACATGATGGCAGATCACTAGTACTAGGAGATGGATGAACACTTCGACGTGTTAGGAGCAAAGGGTCCCTGTAGAGTGGCACTGGCTACCCATCAGTTCAAGGGACCAGTTAAAAGTTGGTGGCAGTGCTGAAGGGTAATCCAAACACTAACGTCAAGCAGATGAACTGGGAAGAGTTCAAGGAAGTGTTTTATGAGAAGTTGTTCCCAAAAGCTACACTACGGAAGATGTAGATGGACTTTATAAGCTGAACGAGAGAGATATCACAGTGACCGAGTACGAGGTCAAATTTACCGAATTGGCTAAATTCTCATCGAAATTGATTAGGGAAGAGAAGACAAAGGCCAACTGGTTTGCCCAGGATCTCAAGATTGAGATCTAAAATATAATAATGACATTGCGCATAAAGACATACAAAGACGTCATAGAAAAGGCTTTAAGGCTGGACCAAGAACTCAACTTTAACCAAAAGTTGAAGAATAGAAACAAGAGGCCTGAAAATGACAAGGACCACCAAGGGGCCTAAAAAAAGCAGAACAAGAATGATGGGAAGGCACCTTATACTCAACAACAGGTACAACCTAAGGAAGAACCAAAAAAACAGGCGAGGAGACTATGGTTGTGCTATCTGTTCAAGCAAAGGGGTCACTTAGCAAGGAATTACCCGACTGCACCAGCTCAAGCTCGTTAACGATAATAGCCACAGAATAATTAGGGAGGAGGATAGAATGGTTGTCCCCAGGGTGGACAACAACAACAGAATGCTAACCATAGGTCAAACCAGGGTCGTGGTCAAAACCAGGCCAAAATGCTTGTTGTTGCTAATGTTCAAGAAGAACACGTCCCTGCTGTGGAAGATACATTCCTATTATTTAATGTTGTTGTGAAACTATTGTTTGATTTGGGTGCTAGAAATCGTTTATTGGTAAGAAACTAGACAATAGTTTACAACTAATAACAAAAACTTTACACATAACTTTGAATGTATCCACACCCATAGGACCACTGTTACCTCAAAAAGAATGTGTAGTTGTGACATAAGGTTTGGGGATAAACTAATCTCAGTCAATCTATGTGTACTACCATTTTATGGATTTGATGCGATCTTGGGAATGGACTAGTTAGAGTAGTGTCAAGCTCAGATAAATTGTCCTAAGAGGCGAGTAACCATAACTTTACCTTTGGGGGAAACTTATAAAATCAAAAGTGATATATGGAGATTACCGAGAAGCCCAACGATAGTCATGTTGAATTGCCAAAAGTAGAAAGATGAATTCGAGAAACTCTATGAGGAAGACCCTATAAAGCAAAGAGGAATCCAATACCTAAAAGTTGTTAGGTATTATGAGGATGCGTTCCCAGATGACTTACTTAGACTACAGCTTGCTAGAGAAATAAAGTTCAAGATTGAACTTCACCCTGGAACTAACCCCATAGTCATACCTCCCTACAGGATGACACCAGTAGAGCTGATCGAGTTAAAGACTCAACTAGACAAGCTTCGAGAAAAAGGATTTATTAGGCCAAGTGAATCCCCCTGGGGAGCTCCAAAGCTGTTCGTGAAAAAGAAAAAATGGGTCCATGAGACTGTGTCGATTACCAAAAATTGAACTAGGCAAACATAAAGAATACGTATCCTCTACCAAGGATTGATAACCTATTCGATCAATTGAGAGGAACCACTCATTTCTCAAAGATTGATCTTAGGTCAAGATATCACCAATTGAGAATCTGAGAGGCTAACATACACAAGACAACCTTTAGGACACTGTATGGACACTTTGAGTTCATAGTGATGCCCTTTGGCTTGACCAATGCCCCAACAACATTCACAGATTTGATGAATCGAATATTTCGATAATACCTTGACAAGTTTTGTGGTGGTATTTGTAAATGACATTCTAATCTACTCTAAGTCAAAAGTTGAACACTTAGAGAATTGAAGATTATGCTAGAACCTTAAAAGAAACTAGCTATATACCAAGCTTAGCAAGTGTGAGTTCTGGATGAAGACGGCTAAGTTCTTTAGCCATGTAGTATCAGTAGAAGGCATTTCTATAGATCTGGAGAAGGTGGAAGCTGTCATAGACTAGAAACAACCAAAGACAGTTACAAAGATCAAGAGTTTCTTAGACCTAGTTAGATATTACCGAAGATTCATCCAAAACTTCTACAAATTGGCAGAACCTATAACCAAATTAACCTCGAAAGGAATCAAGTTCAATTAGGATAAGAAATGTGAACGATCAGTCTAAGAACTGAAGAGGAGAGTGACTATGGCCCCCATTTTAGTCATTCCTACCCATGGTGTTACTTATGTTATGTATACGGATGCTTCACAGAATGGATTAGGAGTGGTCTTGATGCAAGATGGAAAGGTTGTTGTATATGCCTCACGACAACTAAAGATCCATAAACAAAACTACCCAACCCATAACTTAGAGCTAGCTGCCATTGTGTTTACCCTAAAGATTTGAAGACCCTATCTTTATGGCAGGAAGTTTGATCTATTTTCAGATCGCAAGAGTTTGAAGCACATCTACACCCAGAATGAGTTGAACCTTAGGCAACGAAGATGGTTGGAGTTCCTTGAGGATTATGAGTTCCAACTACACTACCATCCGGGAAACGACAATGTAGTAGTCGACGCCTTAAATGGGAAGTTCAACAAGCAGGATGATAATAAGGGTAAGATGTACCAACTAATTGAGGAGTTCAATTTAGGTGTAAACTTAGATTAGACTACGCCTACCTCTACAACATGTCTTGTCAATCGGATCTACTACATCAGATCAAGGATGAACAAAGGCAAGACAAGTAGCTCACAAGCCTGATAGAAAGAGTTGAACAGGGTAAGCATACTAACTTTAGACTAGATGCTGAGAATACCCTAAGACTTGAGGATAGAATTTGTGTACCTCTAAATGGACAAATTAAGAAATTCATACTTGACGAAGCCCATCTAACCAAGTACAAGATGCATTTAGGCGGTTACAAGATGTATCAAAACCTTAGAAAGACCTACAGGTGGTGAGGACTGAAGAAAGATGTGGCTAAATATATCTCTAAGTGCTTAACCTGACAGCAGGTGAAGGCCGAACACTGAAAGCCCTGCAGATGTAATAACCACTTCCTGTCCCTAAATAAAAGTGGGATAACATCGTCATGGACTTTGTCAGCGAATTATCCCAAAACCAGAAAGGAGATATAATATGGGTGATTTTGGATCATTTCACTAAAGTGGCTTATTTCTTGCTAATTAGATCCACAAACCAAGTCAATAAATTGGGAGAACTCTATGTGGAGGAGATAGTAAGACTTCATGGTGTGCCCAAGATGATAGCATCCAATAGAGACTTTTGATTTACATCACAGTTCTGGCAGAGTCTTTAGAAGGAATTGGACACCAAACTCGCCATGAGTACTGCTTTTCATCCTAAAACCGATGGACAATCTGAGAGAGTCATTCAGACACCAGAAGACATGTTGAGGTCTTGCGTCCTTGATTTTAGGGGCAACTGGAGTAAGTACCTACACTTAGCAGAATTTACCTATAACAATGGTTACCAAGCAAGTATAAAGATGACACCATATGAAGCCCTCTATGGGAGACTTGCAAATCACCAACCTCATCATGTTAAGCATGGAAAGTGTAGAACAATTAATAACATTTGATAACTAAGATTTCCCAAGCCCTACTATACATGACTGTCCCATACCAGCCATGCATAGGGAAACAAGCTCTTCCAAAGTTACCGATCAGTCACTAAACATGGCTCGTCATTCTCCAAGTCTATAAATCTTCCATACCTCCAAATTCCTATGCGTCCCATACCACATAGAAACTAGAGATACAAGATCATCCCAATCTCGTGTCATGACCAATCAAGTCTTGTGTATTAACACCTTTTTAGTCTCTAACCTATGTCCTAAAAGTTTTCATTTATGATCCACTGTGCCACCTTTGACAAGACCCAAGTTTCTACCAAGGTCATTTTCCTAGACTTAAGGTCTGAGTTTCTGGTTGAAAATCTAATTCTTGTACCATTCCTGGCACTATCTTTGTACCTTTGTACATTTACCTTGACCTTAATTTTCACCTTCTAATTTTCTTATAGGCAAATAAGTGTATTCTTTAACTTCGACTACTCGTATGAGCTGGTGGGACAACCTCCAGATTGGGCAACAAGATCAAAGTCTACTTAAATAATTGCGCTTTTTCGGATGGGATAACTCATCTTACGTTCAATGTTTAGCTTTATTCAGGACAAGGCTTACCCACTATCAGCTCAACTTATTATCTTTGTTTTCAAACAAAAACTATTAAAAACATATATTTTTTTCTTGAAAAACACTTTCCAAAACAATTTTCAATTTCAAAATAGAAGGTAAGGCTTTCTAAATTTAACTCAAAATAAATGTCTTACCTGATTGAGTAACTCTTTTTGATTTCTTGCCCAGTATATTTAATAACTAAGCTCTGATGCCACCTTTGTAACACCCCGTCTCCCCTGAATTTGATTCTTTCCCTTTTTGCTTATGAGGGACGACATGGACTGCACCATTCGGCTGGGAAACGGGCCGATGTCACATTATTTCTATTTTTCACACTTTCCATTTCTATCCCATCTCTCTGGAATTTCTAAGTATCATATAATTGGAAACTCCTAAACACTTCTAAATTAAGCACAAGAGATCTCAATAAAGTTTTAACATCATTTATTGGAAATAGTAGGTACAAAACCTTACTCATGACATAATTAAAAAAAAACATTTAGAAATCATTAAGTAAATAATTCCATTAATTATTTTCAAAACTCAAGCTACGTAACCTTTAGTCTATTATAATGGAATAAATCTTTAAATAACAAAATTTGGTCAAAATGACCTTACAATGAACTAAAACTTTTTAAATAAAATATTCTAAGAAAAATGTTACCTAAATGGCTATCATGTTGCCTCTGTTTATTAATTTTATAAAAAGTTAGAAAATATAAGGGTGAGCACAAAGCCCAGTGAATCATTTTAAATATTTAACTTATTATTTCAATAAATAAGACATTAAATATAAACACTTTCAAACATTACATAATTCAATCAATTTCTTGTTTAAAGTTGTATTAAAGACCAAAACGGGTTAACCTCGGTGTTCCCACCAAAATACTTGTCCAAGATGAGAAAGGGCAATCCATTATGCCAAGTTCTACTAGATTTAGGACCTTACCCAAGTATTTTGGGACCTTACCCATGTGAACTAGAAACGAAATCAAAATTCAACTCTTGAGAAAATCCATAATAAATTCCTATTGAATACTGTGTCAACATGTGGTTATAATCTCATTTAATCATTCATTAAGTATAACAAAATTGAAGTAGTAGACTAACAGAATTGAATTCAGCATGTGAGCATAACAAGCATCATGATAGCACATAGCATATATGCAAACCTAATCATGCAAAGTCTACGCATGGCATGCATAATCAATGATGATAAAACATGTATACTCAAGCATAAACATCTTACTGAAATCAAAATAATAAGATAAAACTCAGAAATCACTTTCACCTCAATATTTTCACTCTTTTAAAGCCTCAGTTGAATTCCTTTCAAAACTTCCCAGCTGCTACCATGAAATTTCAGCAGCACTTTTTTGCTTCAACCACAATTGCTGTTTAGAACAGGCCAAGAAGAGTGAAAGAATACCTAGAGAAAGGCAGAGGGGGAAAGAGAATACAAGAAGGATTTGTAAGTTCTTGCTATGATGAAGGAAATGTGAGCACTAGGGGCTTTTATATAGAGTTTTAGGGGGTAAAAATTAGCAAGTTTTGGTGTTTACAAATTAAAAACTTGCTAATTCCTTTCATTTTTGTGTACAGGAGGAGGCGGTGATTAGGGTTTTGACATGGGCACTTTCTAATTCGTGTCTTGTGCATGAACTTGGTGTTTTTCTGATGCAGGATCACAGTCCTCCATGAGAGGACTGTGGTCTTACGATTTCTTAATTATAGGATTGCGGTCTTCTCATGGAGGACAATGGTCTTGCTATTCTTCAATCGGAAGACCGTGGTCCTATTCTATATCCTTCTATTTCTCACTTTACTTCCAATTTCTTATATTAAAACTTGCTAATCTCACAGTGTAGTGAAACAACTTGCTAACTTTCGCAAACTTGAATGTAATATCTTAAATAAACTTGCTAATTCTTGCAATTCTAATAAGTATATTGAAATGTCACAATGTATTTCTATAACTGTTATTACTGGATTTATGTAAAAAATATTCAGGGTATTACAACACCCAGTTATGCAACAACAATAAGTAGAATAAAAGGTTAAGTAAATAAATCAAATTACTGCTCACAAACTAATTCGACTGCTGACGTTTTCCCGATCGTCAGTTGTGTCCCCCAATATCGAGCTAAATATCAAAAGCTTACATCATTGACATGTATCTTATTTTTGGTATATAATATGTAATCTCTTCACAATTTTGTTGTGCAGTACATTAAATAAGAAAAATTAATTATTTTCTATGTTATGCATTTTTTTAAGTAAAATATTTCATAATGTTATACAACATTATATATATAATATTTATACATATCATTATATATATAACCTTACATAATACATAACATTACATTACATTATACATATATATATATATATATATATATATATATATATATATATATATTATTCTATTAGTTTTTTTAAAATTTCATAAATGCAAATTTATTTTATCAATTGATCTCCAAAACTCATAATTTCCGTATCATTAAGTCTAGAATTTCATTCTTAACATTTTTCTAGCCCTTAATTAAAATTTCATTATGAATCCATATATCCCCTATGTATCAACTTCTAATTACCATATAAATTCTTAGGGACTACAACGGTATAAATAAAGTATATATCTCTATTCTACTTGTTAATATAAACACAAAGATATACATATTGTGTAGTTTTACTATAAGTAGAAATATACCATATTTTTTACTCACACTGTAGACTATCACTTTTACTCAAAATTACACTAGAGAAGCTGATATTCACAACTTTCCTATCTATTTGCATTGAAAAGAGATGAAAATAATTTACCCAAAGTGTTTTGAAAAAATGCACTCTTTTCTTTATTCTTCTTTCTCTTTTCTCCTCAGTTCCATTTTCTTCCTCTAGAATCTTTCTTTTTCTTTTTTCCCCACAATCGAGTGAGTTCATGGAATGAATGAGAATGAAAGAATGAGAAAATGAGAGAAGCATGTCACATTTATATATAGCCATTTATGATGTGGTTTCCATGCAAACAAGTCAAGATAAAGTTCCTCTCTTTCTTATCTCCACATCATTTGATTTTATCTCCTCCTTTTTCTTTTTCTTTTTCTTTTTTCTCCATAATGAGCTCCCTCATTATCTTTTCATTAATAAGTTACTTACATTTATTTTGTTTTTTCTTCTCATACACCATCCATGTATGCATTGTTATATATGTATTTATTTATTTCATTTCATTTTTTTCATCATAGTCTTTTCTAATTAATAATACATTTTACTTGTTTTCATAAGTAATTTCTTTTATTATTACTACAACACACATTAATTAATTTTTTTCACTACAACAACTCATTAATTTGATACAAATGTCACAATATCATGTATTTTCATTCATAATTTATCAACTCATACATAAAAATATATGTTGCATCTGTTGACTCAATGTCTAAAAATATAGGTCTTTAAATGAAGAAATGTAAAATTTATGTTTCCCAGTGAGAATGGTCATCACAATGCATGGTAGGAGCTACTTGTTATAGGTTGAGACAGATTCAATAGTCTTAATAATTGAGTCAAACATAATTTGGCCAATATTAATGGGACGACCCTTGTTAATGGCGTAGTGGAGGATGGCCCTATCATAGTAGACCTAGCATTATGTGTAGTAGGCATCCACACACATAGAGACAATTTGAAGAGTAGGGAATGTTTGATAGTGATAAGAGATTCTTTACATCCCTCAGCCCTAAGCCAAGTGCTTTGAGGATCACTAGTTAGTATATGTGCTACTTCATCTATATTTGCGTTGATATCAAATGGATCAAAGTCAAAAAGTGGAATGCCTAAGAATCGATTGATGACAAATGGGGGAAAACGAATACCTTCCCTTGGACATAATTAACATGAAACCATGGCAAGGAAGAAAGTTTGATAGCTAGAGTCAGGTTAACATGGAACTCTTTTAGCAGGGATGACAAATAATAGGAATGGCAAACAATAGATTGCAGCAAGTGTTGGGCTTGCAAAAGAGGAATAAGTTTGACCTTCTCAAAGTCTAGAAGATGGATAACCCTCTCAACCAAAAAGATTTGGGCCTTATTCAAGTCCATATAACCTCTTTACCAACATCAAAATGTAGTAGAGTTTTGGCAATAAAAGCATTAATCTTTGCCACCTAAGGTGTGCATGGTGCAAAAATAGGGCATTTACCTTGGGAAGGCCTTGCAAGCTTGGGCTATCAACCACACTATGGAGTAGACTTGGCTGCTAGTACCCCTATTGCATCTGTGGCAACAGAGGGTCAAACAAACCTTTGTGATGGACCTTCAAGTGGCAAGAACCCATGGTCTAGGGTAGAAGGAATAGAGGGATCCTATTTTACTTTAGTGCCAGATGTAGGTGGGACCGACGGTATCAAGTATGGAGATCGAGAAATAAAATAAGCAGAAAAAGATACCTGAATGGTCAAAGGGGAGCTTTTATGAATAGAGCTTGAGCCTTCATCTAGCTTCTTGGCTAGCAATTGGTGGAGTTACAATAGTCATGCCAATATAGATTCAATCAGGTGTTTATCATTGGATGAATCATATTTAAGATGAACTATTTGGTTCGCTTGCACTTTGAGGATTGCAGATCGACTTACATGCAAGGATCTTGAATCGTAGGGTTCTTATCGAAGCGGAATCGACTTCTTGTGAGAAATGAACAAGAGGAATAGGAGGCCATCCTGAGCCACGAATGGGTGGTTATCATAATGAAGATCTAATGTTAAACAAAGAAGGTAGAGAGGAAGAAGAACCCAAACCTAGAGAGAGATACGATCACTGTGGCAGACAGGTGCAAAATGGATACTAAAATGAAGAGGGTGACCATTGTGGACTGGAACCACTTTGTTACTAACACGGTAATGGAGCCCAAGATGGTCAAAGAGGAAGATCATTAATGTGTATTAAAACTTCAAATCCAAACTACAAATTCAAAACAGTGATCAATCCATTGGAATTCCCATTATGAACATCCTAAGAGCCATAATGTATATAATAAATAGTTTACTCCTACAGTTATGAAAATTTATTTATTTATTTATCAGTTATTATTGTTATTATTGCTATATTTATAATCACACACACACACACACACACATATTTATATAACTATTTCTATTGACATTATTAGTATTATCTAATGCACAAACCTAGTGAGGCTCTTAATTTTTCAAATCAAATGACATCTAATGGTTTGGTGAATATATTAGCCAACTGATTTTT
Organism: Tinospora cordifolia; assembly: GCA_030144865.1. NCBI lineage: Eukaryota > Viridiplantae > Streptophyta > Magnoliopsida > Ranunculales > Menispermaceae > Tinospora > Tinospora cordifolia. Next base: position 2,111 of record JAJIYU010007930.1, on the reverse strand, counting down.
GGTCATACCATGTTTGGGAACAACGGTTTTGTCCTCTACTAGTTCTTTAATAAATGATGTCTAATGTCAATGTGCTTAGTTCATGAGTGTTGCACCAAATTTTTGGATGTATCAACAACACTTGTACTGTCATAATATAGGATCATACTGTCATGTCTAGTGCCACAATCTTCCAGCATTTGTTTTATCCATAACAGTTGAGCACAACAACTACCTGCCGCAATGTATTCAACTTTAGCTAAAGATAATGAAGTACTATTTGTTTCTTGCTCATCCATGTTACAGGATTGTTACCTATATAAAAACATCCTCTCATTGTGCTCTTCCAATCTTTTAAGTTATAGGCTTAGTTAGTGTCACTATATCCAACTAAGTCAAGATTGCTATCCTTAGTCATCCTTATTCCATATTCAATTGTCCCACTAATGTATCTAATAATGTGTTTAACTGCAATCATATGAGATTCTTTTGGTGTTGCTTGGTGGCAAGCACACACCGCTACACTATAACTTAAATTCAGTCCACTTGTAGTTAAGTATAATAGACTACCAATCATGCTCCTATAGAGAGTTTGATCTATGTCCTTTCCTTTCATGTCTTTGGTAACTTTAGTCCTTGTACTCATCAATGTCTTGATGTGTTTTGCATTGTCAAGTCCAAACCCATAAACTAGATTCTTAGCATATTTAGTTTGAGAGATAAAAATACCTTTCAAACTTTGCTTGATTTGCAATCCAAGAAAATAATTAAACGCATTGATCATTCTCATTAATAATTGTTCCTTTATCAACTTGGTAAACTTATCTGAAAGTCCAGGTGATGTAGATCCAAAAATAATGTCATCAACATAAATTTAAGTGATTACAAGATGACTATTGACAATTTTAATAAAAGAGTTTTGTCCACATTACCTCGAACATAACCTTTGAGTGTAAGAAACAATGTGAGTTTACCATACCATGCATATGGAGCTTGTTTTAATTCATATAGTGGTTTGTTGTGATGATACACGTGATTTAGAAGTTCATGATTCTCAAATCCATTGGGTTGTTCCACGTACACCTCCTCATTTAAGTAGCCATTTAGAATTACATTCTTTATGTCAATTTGGTGAACTTAAAATTTTTTTTTTTTTGCACAGACCATAGCAAGAAGTATTTTGATGAGTTCAAGCCTTGCAATAGGTACAAAGGTTTCATCAAAATCTATGCCTTCAATCTGAGTATACCCTTGTGCCTCTAGTCTAGCTTTGTTTCTTGTAATGTTTCCATGTTCATTTTTTTTGTTTTTGACAATCCATTTTGTGCCAATCACATTGACTTTAGTTGGTCAAGGAACCAGGTCTGTGTGATCAACCTAGTTTTTTTTTTATTATGTATACACGTCAACATGAATTTTTAAAAATTCAAAATAATTATAAAAATGAGTGAAAACTTGTTTTAATTATCATTATATGATATTTGATCAAGATAAAATTTATTAGAACATTCGGATAGCTAGAAACGTGCGCGAAAAAGTGTAAAAAATAGGGTACCTTGCTGCCGACCGCGGTCCACAGATGATGATTGCGGTCCGTGATGTGAGGAACCCAGAAAATGTGCATAACACACTGTGGACCGCGGTCCTCACAGGCCGACCGCGGTCAACAGTGGAAAAACTGTAGAAACGAGAACGTTGTCACATCGGTGACCGCGGTCCTTGAAGTGATGACCGCGGTCCGTAAAGGGGTGACCGCAGTCCATAAAGTGAAGACCACGGTCCATGAAGAGAAAACTATCCAATGACCGAGGTCCAAAAAGTGTGACTGCGGTCCGTGTTCGGGCTATATATGCATTTTAGGCGCAGAATTCCTCATTTTTCACTGAAACTGCTTGGGGTTGAGAGGAGCGACGGGAGAGCAACTCAAAGGTGAGTTTTGTGATTTTCTTTAAGTTTTCTTTAAGTTTTGAGCTCCTCTAAGAGTATCTATCAATAGTTTGTGAATCAAAGTGATTAAGATGCGTTTTTGAACTTGCTATTGTGGGTTTAGTGGCTGGAAACCAAGCCAAATGGGATGAACTGTTGTTTAATTCCCTTGTATGTGTGTTTGGACACTAATATGATGGATTTAG
>JAJIYU010007929.1:0-18562 GCA_030144865.1 Tinospora cordifolia | reverse complement strand
TCCTTGTGACCATAGTCCACCCTCGATCGTCCTCATCCTCTGTGTCTCCCTTTACTATTTGACTCCAGGATCTTGGTTTCTCCCTGTGTCGGTCCAAGTCATGGCGTACCTTGATATGTATGCGTTCGTCGTTTTGCCATTTATGTCTCCTCACACCTCCGTGTAGCTCCCTCCGTTCCGTTCCTGTCTCGTATCGTTTCTCTGTTTTCTCCTTTCTTCCTTGTCGTTCTTCCGTCAGTTTCCTTCGGTAAGTCGGTCGTCGTCTTCGTAGGTCGTCTCGATCGCCGTCGTTTCCGATCGTCATTTTTTTACTACCCCTCCCTTCCCTACCATTTCAAGCTTGAAAATTTTTAACAACTATAGCTTTTAAGTTCAAAAAAGTTCTATTCTAGAGGTTTTATCTTCAAACCCAAGGGGAGTGTTACTTTTTATCTTCGATTGATATACACGCTTGGGTCTTTGTCTAACAACCACAACTTGTGGGTTGATTGATTTCTAATATTATATAAAATGTCCTATATATATATATGAACAACCCTCATTTTCTCATTCTTATCATGGATAGAGAAAACATTTGGTTATGTATGCCATACTAAAATAAAACACAATAAAAATTTGTGTCTTCAAGTGGCCTCAACTACCTAGTATTGGAAACATAGTGAGCTCACAAACTCTATATAAGGAAAATATTGAAGGAGAACAGGAAAGACTTGAACTTGCATTTGAACTTTTGCTTTTTGCTTAATCTGTTTGATCTAAAATGAGAAGTACATAAGGTATTTATATATGACTCTACCTAAAAAATACATACATGGATCTTAAACATGCAAGAACTACTATGTTCATGGATCATACAACACTAGGAGCATACATGTATCAAATTAATTCCTAATACATTCATGAACCCACTACAATGTGAAGCTATTCAAAATGTTCACACCTAGTTTCATTCATCAAATTAATTTCTTACAAATCATGTTTATTTCTAACATCTCCCTTGAACATTGTTTGTGCACATGAAAAATTTAACTTAATCTTTGACATCCACCTGTAAATTAGACATTGAGCAATACCAAGTGCATGCTTGAGCTTTAAAGAACTCTTGGTCTTCAATCCCTTTGTGAAAATGTCGGCTATTTCATCATGAGTTTGGCAATTCCTAATCACAACATCACCATTTTTAACCGAATCCTTAATAAAATGATACTTGATTTTAATATGTTTGCTCTTGTTGGCTTCCTTAACTCCTTGCTCGTCCACAATTGTTGTGGCTTTCTCTTCTTCTCCTAGAACCTCCTCTAAAAGAAACTTATATTTAGAAAGCTTGCTCTAAAGTAGTGAGGTCAAATTTTTTTGTACTTAAGTTCATGTGATTTCAATGATCCCATCAAGCTCTCGAGAGACACTATAGAAAGATCTTTTGTCTCTTCTATTGCAACAATGACAAACTTGAACTTTCGATACACACTTCGAAAAATCTTTTGACAACTCTTTGATCTTTGATATTTTTTCCATTTTGCCTCATTTGGCCCACGATAACAATGACTCAATTGAAGTAATTTTCAATGGTTTCCAAGTCCTCATGCGTATAATATCAAACTCACTGAGCAAAGATTGCAATATCATCATTTTCACCTTATCTTCTCCCTTTATTTGTTGTAGAGAGTATTCATTCTTGCTTTGCTCAAGTAATCGTGGAGATGTTCTTGGACACTGCTTCGTCTATTGATTGGAAGATGAAATAAAGGACCTTGTTATCCTTTTTTCGATTCTCCTTCAATTTTTCACCTTGTTGTTGGGTTAGACCAACTTGATTTTCTAGTTCAACATAGTCATTCTTAACTATGTCCCAGAAGTCTTGTTACTTGTACAACACCTTCATTTGAATACTTGATTGAGTATAGTTCTTCCCATTGAATTGGGGAAGTTGGGTTTCTGACATGTTGTTGTAAGCTATTGAAATCAATTTGCTTGATGACACTTTTTTCAAAACATAGTGAACACAAACTCTAAACAAGAAAATATTGAAGGAGAAGAGGAAAGACTTGATGTTGTGCTTTTGCTTGACCTGCTTGATTTGGAATGAAAAGTACATAAGGATTGGACTTTACCTAAAAAAAAAATACATGCATGGATGGATTTAAACATACATGAACCGTTGTGTTCATGATCATACTACACTAGGTTCATATGTCCATCCAATTAATTTCTAATACATCCACAACCTATTCAAAATGTTTACACCTAGTTACATTCATCATATTAACTTCTGATGAATTATATTTACTATAACTACATGTTTATTCCTAACAACTGGAATGATATCCACGACATGGATGCTTTTTGTCAATTTCCATTTGCAATGTTTCCCATCATACAAGTCAATCAAACTGATGTTTTCACCGACCTGTCCTGATTATACATTTTATAGTTAGGTAAAAATTGAAACCCATTCATTTTCTTTTTTCTTTTTTTACTTTCGATGATCCTATGATTAATAGGGGAATGTAGATCCTATGAAAAACATTGTATGTAATTGCAATTAGCAATCATCAGTAGTAAAGCATTTCTAGTACTTGTTGGCTATTATTTCTTTTTGTTTAAAAAGGATATTCTCGATAAGAAGAGACTTTTGATGACCATGGGTAATATAGGTTAATGGTCCACAAAGCACACCCCTAGATTGTACACCCGCTAATCCCATAGACCTCAAGTTGCTTTAGCAGGAGAGAGCTCCAATGACCATGCAAATCTTGAGGCATCTCATAAGAGACTATACAAAGGGTCATCGTGATGGGTCTCAAAGCTAGGACATCTAGGTTTAGAGTAGAATATGAGAATTTTGCATTCCATAAAAGTAAACAAAGTACAAAAGAATTGTATGGCTTTGAGTTGTTTTGCTTGGATCTCCTATTGTGAAACTGTGTCCAAGCTTCTTGGCTAGTTTGTGCTCTTTGGACTTTTTTTGTTTTTTAATAATCTAATGCTCATCAAGTTCCTTTTTGATCTACCGCAGTGATTATCAATACTCGACAAGCCAATAGATACTATTCAAAATCAAAAGAAAAAAAGCATGGGAAAGATTTTAATTCTATAGAGGGCTGATCCACACCAATTCGCAAAAACCACCACATGAAGCATTTGTCTTTGAAGAATATCCAACATGTTAGTTCTATTGAGATATAGCAACCAACCAAATTCACAACCTTGAACAAGATTTCAGTCATCAAAATGAAAGAAATGGGTTAAAACTATGGAAGTATGAATTGCCATATAAGAAGCTATTATAAACTTACATGTCAAACGCCTAGATTTTGCATAGTACTAAATTGTCCTTATCTTGACACCCATCTCAAATCCAAATGCATTTGATTCTACTTAAAAAATTTAACCAACTTCATCACCTCCATCTTGTTAAGGGTTTGTTGAAAACAACAATCCCTAGAGAGGCGGGGAACATGCTTTCACAAGAGATGTAGAAAGCAAAGAAACGCAATTGCAAATAAGCTTCTATAGGCTTCTAAAATGTATTTATCCAATATCCTCCACCGTATTTATCGTGGGAAAGTCCATTTCTACTCATAATGTCTTTGATATTTGACCCATAGAGTATCCAATTCAGTTGGAAACATAGGAGAACCTTTTATTATTTGGAAGGTGATTTTAGTACAAGTGGATTGATTATCTAGTCATTTGCTTTACATTCAAACCCCTCATTCGCTCTGTTAAGTAACTAGTTTCAATACATTGGTTAAGAGGAGAGGAAAAAAAAAAAAAAAAAAAAAAAGTCTGCTCATTCGTTGGCAAAGCATGCCCCTCATTCGCAGGAGTTGGTTTATTGATGACAAACCATTGACCCAGATATATATATCTAAGAAGGGAGTAAATTGGACTTAATAGGTTATCGAACCATGCAAAAATGTTGCAAGTAATAAGCAGGTGTAACTGTTTGATTATATTAGTTATTTGAAACAAGTAAAGTAGATGGTAGCTTAGACTCGAAACAATATTTAGTTGTTCAGCGTCACCTCCTCCACTACCTTGCTCCCTCAACTAGGATTCGTAAAACTCCACTATGGATCTGCTTGAGTGATGATCAAATAGTTACTCCTTGTGCTTTTACGGACGCAACATCATCATGTCCTTTTGCAAGCTCTGGAAGACTATTCCAAATTTGAGCAAACACTCGATGTTCACTAGCAAAACTTGCCACCAAATGAATACTAGTATAGAGAGTGATTCCCTTTATGCAGAATCATAGATATACTTAGAAGGCTTCTGAATGAATCACACATATCTCAGCAATCTCAGAAGATGATATAGAATGAAGGACAGTCGATTTGCTAGTTCAAAGACTTAGAATCGTTCTAGAAATCTGTCAGCAAAGCAATCATTTTCTTAGAGCTTTTGAAAATTAAAGATTGAATAACACAGTTTCAATATCAAATATGGATATAACTTTCAAGGTGTCTCACAGGCAGAAATGCATTTCCGAAAATGATGGAGTTCAGAGCTGTAGTGTCTTGTTTATGTGTTTGAGTTGCTCTGGGTATGGTATATATAGCCAAATAGAGCATTGTTCAGTGAACCAAAAATTTCTCTGTTTTAGCACGCTTGATTTTTTCAACGTTCAAAATCTTTCCCATAAAATATGTATCCATACTGCAATAAGCACTTGAAATTTGAGCAATCATGGGAATGGAAATTCTATAAAGTTGTTCCGCTGATTCTGGTAAGTTCTGAAAAATGTTATGAGAATGGAATGTTATGTAAAAGCGAAATTGGAAAAGGTATCAGCATTGACAGTGTTGGGTCAACATAATGCCATAATGACACTTAATGGATGCAAGATTGATATATAGTACATATATCAATCTTGTGGATGTTGTGACATTGGAAAACCTCGTGACGATAAATAGTTGCTAATCCAAAAAGAGGCATACGTGTGAGATTTCTCCTACACCAGCCCCCTTGCAGAAGCTACTTTCTCAGAAATGTGTGTGTTCCCCTCCTTCCAAATTGTTTAAGGAATTACAAGACAAACCACAAGCCAATGAGGGCCCCATCCCATCTCCCTAGTTCTTGCTCGGTAAAAGGAAAAACAAGGGACTGTACATCTTGGAGACTTGCCTCCTAAAAAACTGGGAAGTGAACACGCCACCTTCTCCAAGCCTCTTGAGATACTGGACACTCCCAAATAAATGTGAATTGACTTCATGGTGCCGTGCTTAATTGGCAACAAGATAGTGATAAGTGTAGATTTGGAAAATGGCGTTGGAGTACATGCTTTTCTTTTTTAGAACTTGACAACAAATGTTGTTTTGAAAGCTTCATCTAAAACATGCCGAGATGTAGATTTAACAATGCAAAGTGAATGATTCTACTAAAGTATGAAATTCGTGAAGATTCTATAACTTAAATAATCTACAATACACTTGAAGTGATAATCTTCAACTTAAATGATCTTGAAATCTTGTTCATCATGCATCTTCAGTTTCAAATGCCTAGAAAAATGTGTAGTTATATACAACATCAAAAGGAATGTGGTTTGTAATAATCAAAAAATATTCTCAAAAATAAACCATGACAGTAATTAGTTCAATAAAAACATGTCCACTGAGTTAATTCTCATGCTTTGAAGAGTACTTTTATAGTACCCTCTCCCAATAGTAGTTTTAACTTGTGCAATTTTGCATATCGTAAGTACCTCCTCTTTTTGTATGAACTTCTTGGTTACCGTTGTTGGAGAAAAGAATAATTCCATCTCTATTAAAGGAAATTTTTTAGTTTCCCATCAGAAAGGTTACTTTGTAAATTGATCCATTAACAAGGGGGAAATGTGCTCATGACTTAAATGATTGCTTCTGTGAATGTGGTGAAACGACCTTGGGTTAGCATCATACCATAAAGGCCTTTGGCACTATTTTAATTTTTCACTTACGCAACACCTCATTGTGGGGACTAGCTTCCACAAACAAAGTAACATGTGCAATTAACATTTTGTTCCCAGCATTTCCAAATTTCATGCCAGCTAGCCCTCAAATATGGAGCTAATGGATGGTGTGAACGAATTCCCAAAAATCTTCTCAATTGTAGTGACCCTTCTGGTTCCCCTAGCCACCAAAATCCCACTACTTGAACCAACCATAGGCAAGTGTTCCCATTCATTAAATCTGGAATGCCATACCAAACCTATTACCCATGTAAAAGCACTCCTTCTTAACCTCCTGCAACAAAACTATGTCTAGGCAGCAATCACTTAAGAACCTCTTGATCATTCTTCTTTTATCAGCTAAACCCCAACCATGTACATTCCACAAACCACAAAGTGATCACCTGTCCATGGACCATATTGTCTCGCAATGGTATGAACATAAGAGGGCAATTCATGTTGTCGTGCTTTAGTCTATTTTGATGGTGAGGAATTCTCAGTTTCTTGAGGATGATGATTCTCATTTACAAGAATTGTGGGCAAATCTCATAGACTTGCGTCTTTTTGGATCAATAATTACTCCTTATCTTTGCGCTATCCTATGTCCAAATGGATAAGAAGGTGGGCTAAATTTGCACAGAATTGACTCTTTGGATGATGTATATTGTATACCGTACATTTCACACTTAGTAATTCATATATACACTTTAAAGTTTCATTTGAAAAGATATCAGAACAAACACACTTTTTGCCGGAAGAAACAAAACATTGTACCATTAAAAAATGAAAAGCAGTAAGTGTATCCAACTAGAGACCCCAACATAAGAGCAGCATGTGATTGAAAATCCATGACACCACTTAGAAATAAAGATCCAAGAGCTAGCCAGAAGTTTAATTGACGCCTAAACATCATCTACTTCTCTAACCAAGTTATTAAATGTTGTGTTATGCCTGTCCAACTAGAGACCCTAAACCATAGCAAGGTAGCATATTTTTGCAGCCTACCAAATCAAAGAGGAATAGGTATTAAGATGACACCGCTCAAGCATTCCTCAGTAGATGAACATTCAAATTTGCTCTTTCAAAAATCAGAGCATCTGGTCCAAATCCCCATACTGAATTAGCAATCCATGAATATATGATTAGTACTCTTTCCAATTTCTCGCAAAAGACACACCAATGAGGATACATGCAATGCCCTAAATGTCCTCCTGCATAATTTCCTAAATGAACACATTTTTGCTTTTTAAAAGTTCTTCCTTTAGATATTGAGGAGAAATGCCAGTTTTGAAGTGGTAGGCCTAGACTCTTAAATGTTTGGCCTATTACATTTTTCTTTTCAGAACACTTAGATTAATATTAGCATCAACTCTTTTCTGTCTAAAATTTGTAGCATCAAGTATTAAGAGTCCTCCTAGTTTTGAATCAAAAAGCCTAAATTTTAATAAACTACATACACATTACCTAGTGTATCAGTAGATGTGTATGCATAAGGAAATTTTAGAACTTAAAAGTTACTAAAGAGCGCGAAAACTAGGAAGTTGTGATATCTTATATTATTGTCTTTTATTTGTTAATTTTCTACTGGTTTTATTTTTTGATTTATAAAAACCTTGCATAGGAAAAAAATTTAACCTATAATATGTGCCTCTTGAACGTATCAGTAGCATCTATTAAAATAGACATTACTGAAAGCAATTTTATCCGATAAGGTAAGTACTAAGTACAAGAAAATTGCTCAGAGTTTGTTTATATTTTAAATTTTATAGATTTATAAATAATATTGATTTTTAAGGATTTGTGTAAGCCTTTATGCATTCTTTTCATATAAATGTAAAGATTGCACCTTGTACTGCAAAGGGAAACCACCTCAATTGCATCTCATGATTTTTAAAATTTTGCTTGTTGGCAATGATCTGATGCTCTTCCTTGCAAATACAACCCAAAGAAAAGCTAGTCTTCTCTGCATAACCCCAATTGTGTTGATACCATTGGAGTAGTAAGCCGACAAAGGACTTAACCTTTGAGCGCACTTTGACTTTCCTGATATGGTAAACATGAAATGTTGGATATCATCTGTTTGAGTCAATTCGGCAAGGAAGGATGAAGTAGAAGTTGTGGATTCAGTGGTCCACCAAATCCCATTTTTGGTATCTCCCAATTTAATATTCTCTTGCAAACAAAGTGGAGGGTCCTGTTTTGAAGTGTGGCAAGGTGTAAGTGGATGAAAGATAAGGAAATCCCATACGGTATGGTTCAAACAAATCAACACTATGTCCTATCTAGTCTCTTCAAACCCATGAAGGTTCCTTTTGCTATTATCAGCAAACTAAAAAATGAAAAACGAACAATTATGTGTTTTATTAAGGATATGATGTGACCAAATTCCTGGATTTACCTTGGACTTGACCTCAATTTTTACTTTTGAAAAGGAAGTTCATTGTGTTTTGAAGACACTTAATATGGAAAAAAAAATGCCATTACTTCCATCTATTTATACTGATCAGAAGTTTGCCTCTTCAAATAAAGAATAGGACATGGTTGGCTTCTTGGAAATGCTCTGAGGAGTCCTTTTCAGAGCAAGTGAAGAAGAGAGATCCCCTAAAAATTGGGTCAGTTTCTACCATTCAAGTTCAGGCATTGCGCCTAGAGTTTATTTGTATTTCATTCAAGTTATAGTTTCAATTTTGTTTTTATGAACCTTCCTTACGAATGTTATCTAAATTTTGCAGGTTTCCGGATGTCCAGGCTTTGCGCTTAGTACGGCAGTTGTTAACATGGGATCCTGTAAGTTTTGAAAGTGGAACTTCTTTCCATTTAGTAGAGCGTGTTTACATTTGCAAAAGCCTATTAAGTTCTTGGATTTCTGAGGAAGTTTTTCTTACAAGAATGGTAATCCACTAATGAAGCTGGATATATTAGTTGCTCTAAAATCTGTTTCGAATAGATCTAGTCTCTTATTAAAGCACATCATTGCTTTGATCATATTTTACTCTAAGGCAATATCCGAGGATTAATGTCTAGTTTTTTTTTTTTTTTTTTTCTGTTTTCTAGAGAGGGATGCAACCTAGAGTAGAAAAGTTATAGTGGTTTTCTAGCTATTGGTCTTTTTCAAGCAAGATGCGATCAGCATAGGAACATCGAGGAACAAAGACCTTGACAATTTAAGCCCTGAAATAGAGGGTGGATACTTCAAAAAATTCTTAATGTTTTTTTTTTCCCCTCCTCTTAACATCCCCCTCATTTTTTACTGCCCAAACTTATATGAAAAATTAGAAATATTTGATATTTTCATTCTTATTTTCTGTCATATGAGTAATTAAGATTGTCATACTAAGCTGTTCTCTTTATAATTATGAATTGTGTATGGATGATCAATAAACAATAGTTGTACATATCCTACATAGGAATATTTTCCTAGCACAATTAATTTGAAGAATTCAGCATGCTATTTAAAGTTCACTTCCTTTCGTTGAAGCTAAAAATGAGATTGTTCTTGAGACTGATTTGAAACTAGTGATAGATCTGATGTTTGATTAAATAAAGTTCCTCACTTCAGCCTTGAAGCTGGAATTCCCTTAAGAAGAAAACAAATTAGGGAAAAGTAGAAGAAAGTTGAACAAAAGGAGATTGAAGGAGAAAAAGGGAACTAAAGAAACTTACCATAAATTATATATTAGTAAACCTTCAGCCCGTCCCCCATCCTCTTTCTCCCTCCTCACAGCCATTAACTGGGGCGTTGAGAGTACAAGTTTTTGAAAGATTACGAATTGACTCCCAATGAGAACATTGAGAAGCCATGAAAAAGGAGGTATCTGATATTTTTTCGCAGACTGTCTCAAGTGAGATTTTCCTCAACCCTAGACAGCTGCTTATGGTACTCTAACTCCAACAGACATTTTTCCACAATCAATTTTGACATCTTATGTGATTCTTCATCATTGCAACCATTCCCACTTTAGCTGTATTATGGGAAATTAAAGTTTCATCTAAGATTAGGTTTTTTGTTTGGCTACTAGCCTACTAGCACATAGAAGGATTGACAACTGTGACTACTTGTAGAGGAAAGCTCCTAACAGTTCATTGCCACGTTGCTGCCTTCTTTGCATGCAGGAAGAAGAGTGTTTAAGTCATTTATTCTTCTCTTGCAGGATGGCTAAAGAGATTTGCAGGAGGAAGTTTTCCTTATTAGGAGGCTGTCATAGAGCACCTTTTGGAGTTGAGTAATTAAAATTCTCTCATGTCCCCACCCTTTCTCAATATGGGAAAGAATCAGGGTTGATTTCCATGCACGCTACATTCTGATTTTGGTGGCTTAAAAGAAATAACAGATATTTAACAATAACCATAGAGACTTGGGCTTTCTGTGGGAGAATATTAAGCTAGCAACTAGCTCTTGGGTTTTATCCTTCTTGTCTTTATTAATGATTTGAAATGCACCATCGGATAGCTAGAAGGGTTACCCTTAGTAGCTCTTTGTCTTAGGAGGAATGGTACCATCATTAAGAAATGGAGAAAATGACCATCACTTATGAGTTAGGAATCATTTTAGGGCCAGAATAAATGGTTAGTCTATCTTTCCTAAATTCTTCCTATCAAGGAGAGAAATGTATGAAAATGTGGTTGTTCATTCCCTCATCTTGCTTGCATAAGCTGCACCAATGAGGAAGGATGCATCTATCAGTCAATCTTCTCTAGAGCATGCCTGTTGTGTTAAACCTTCCATGGGCAATAAGCCATCCTCAAAAGTTCAACTACAGAGGACAATTTAGCATTCCAAATGAAGAAATGAGAATGGAGAACAGGTATAGTAAGACAATAATGTGGTAGTGAGTTAAGATTTGAGAATATACTAGATGGATCTAAAGAGACCAAATAGCTTGTATTTGCTGCTTAAGATATGTGCACACCCCTTATTATAGCTGAAAAGGAACTTAGTTCAGTTTGCTTTCTAACGATCAAATGCTTAGAAAAATGGAGATTCCACAAAAGGCCTCCCTTGCTCCAACATTCGTAGGTGGGAGGAATTTTGAAAGGATGATAAATTACAAACAAAGGAACAAAGATCTGAAGCTATCATTTTTGCACCACGTATCTTTCCTAAAGTGAATGATTTCAACATTGCCAAACTTTGGTCTAAACTAGTGGGAAGTGTATGAATTTCCAACTAGCTTTGGTCTTTAAAAAAAAATAAAAATAAAAAAAAATAAAAAAAAAACGAAAGGGGACGACTAGTGTATGAATTTCCACTGATTTGTAAAGGTTGACTTGGTAGGTAATTTCTCTTCCTATTTGTTAAATAAGCCCTTGTTTGCTCTTGATGAGTCGAGCTCACAGATATACACTTATTATTGGGAAAATCTCTGAGCCATTTATCCATCAAGGCTTTGTTTCTTCTGTGGATCAACCAAACCCATTACTACTCCCTAGGAAATAAGGTGGCAACATCTAGAAGCTTCTTTCCTTTCAACTAGAAATTCTTCATTCTTTGCTCAATAATGCCAATGACTCCTCCAGGAATTATGTGAATCATTCATACCAAAGTTGCAAATTACCAATCATAGAATTTTTTTTTTTATCTGTATTTAAAAGCATTCATATTTTTGCAATTGAATTATTTTCCTTTGAATTATCTCTGAATCGTAAGATTTAAGGATTCAAATGAGGATTCTTATGAACCATTGTGATTTTAAATCATTGAAACAGCATGCATTGAACTTGAATCTAATGGTTTTACACAGAAGCGAAGATGAACAGAAAAAGAAATATGATCGGCCAAAACAAAAATTCCAGTCATGTTAGTTTCAGAATGTTTTTATCCATCTGGTGGAGCATGTGCATGTGTGGACTTTACACATGGAAACATAGAGAAATAAAAATGAATAGACAGGATGGAGGAAACCTTGTCTTAAATATGAGATCAATGCACAATCAATATGTTTTTTATTAGAAAGGTATAATCATTAATTAAATTAAAAAAAGAACAAAAATAGGTGTTGGTGTCAATTAAAAGTACAATTTTTTTTATAATATAACATGGTGGTATTCGAACTTGTGCCTAACTAATCCACCATGGGGTATCCCCACCCACTGCAAGACCAAGACCCGCGAGACTCAAGGGATGGCCCCTTGGTAACTCGAACCTTCGACAATTTGGGAGCGTAGACCCGGAGTCAACCACCATGCACATGCTCTTTAAACTTTAAAAGTACAAATATATGATCTTACATTTAATTGAAGAATAATGGTTTTGTTTAGTTATGACTACTAATGGAAAAATGTCTAGAAAAGAAAAATAATAAAAACAAAACAGGCTGAGAACCGCGTCTCTCTTTAAGTTGAAAATTGTTAAACTTCAGGGATGGTTGAAGTTTGTCTACTAGAGAATACTAAAGTCTTTAAACTTTCACACTAAATGTTTTTTAGCATACAATAAGATTATTAGAATTACTTTCTCAAAGAGAAAAAAGGATGGAGTTTCACTAGATTTCTCTTGGTGTTACTGGTAACTTCAGTTATTCTTTTGAGTGTATGAGCTAGAGATTTGTTCCCATTATGTTCTACGGTTTGGCAACTTCTCAAGATTAAAGACTGCCAAAAAGAATTATGAAGACCATCTTCATACAATTATCAAAAGGCAAGCCTTGGCACAATAGTTGAGGCTGCACCATTGTGACGTAGACATCTTGAATTCGAATTCATAAATGGAATCTCCACTATGGAGGTAGTTTATGTGCATTACTCCTCCATATGCTGCAATGGTGGGAGTTACATTGATGTGAACCCACCAAGATTAGATCTTAAGATCCCCAAACCAAGAAAGTATACTTACCCAAGAAATCTAAAATCAGATTTAGATGATCTATTTGAACCATTGAATAGCAAAGAAAGAAAGACCCCAAATGCTGGAAATTCCACAAGGTTGATCAATCTTTGATAAGTTAGACAATTCAGTGAAGAACATAAGAGAAAGCTTCTCTTAAATCTGGAAATTCAGACAATGACTTTTGATTTCTGATTTGATGTCTCTCTTCAGTGAAGAGCAAAAAATTAGTACAAATTTTTTATGTAACTTCTAAAAATATAAAGGGTAACTAAATAAATGACACTTAAAAGAAGGCAGTAACTCCTAGGCAATGAAAAATTCCAAATTAAATAATACTTAATATAACATAACTACTAGGCAACTAAAGCATTCCAAACTAAATGACATTTCTTTTATTATCATAAATCCAAAAAATTCTGAAATTTTTGCATCCCTTTGAGTGCTTACTTAAGTTCAGCTTGTATTAAAGAAGTTATATGCTCAAATAAAGCATCCCATGTATGAAATCCAGCAAGACTTATTAATTTATAATAATTGTGGTTCATCTTGTACTTGAAATGTATATTTCACTTGAAATTGTTGAACCAATTTATTCCCACTATTATATCATATCAGACGTGCTCTACATATGCCTTTTTATGACATTGCAAACATTGATGAAATATTGTGGTTGTTTTTTCAAATATGTCTCTGTAGACATTATCATGTCATAATTTTGGTGTCTTGAGGCATTATGATGTAGTAATATCTTTCTTAATTATATCTATCCATGTTGTTTTAGATTTTCCTCTACCTATAATACTCCATGGATTGTTACATCTAGGCAATGCCTATGCAAGATAAATTGTATGAAGATTAGCTTAACTCCTTGTAGACACTAATCTAAACTAAATCATAGTGTTTAAGTTGCAAACTAGCTCAGAGTCATTTTAGGTTTAATAGATTGTGTATCATAAAAAATAAGCTAGAGAAAATGCTTTCGATGCTGAATTTTATGGAGTTTGAATATACAATTTATGTATTTGTTTAATGAATCACAAAGTCTCTTTAGAACTTAAAGAATTCGTAGGGTTGAAATTGAATTCTTATGTGGGGGATAGGTGTTGAACATGGCAGAACATTTTGAAAAAAATGTTATGTAGTAACCATTTTCTTCTTCATGCTTAGAGAATGAAGATATTTTGAATAAGTGAGATTATTCAAAATGCAGACCTCTAGCAAATTCCAAGAATGCTCACTTAATTGTAATGATTCTGAAAAAAATGGTAGTTAATAACACAAAAACAAATCAAATCAGAGGATTGGCTCCTAAAGAAAGAATGAATTCTTTTTTAGAAGTACTCTGATCTTGCTCACAAACTCAGTTGATGTAAAGGACTTAGCATCTTTCCTTAAACATGTCATTCAGATTGTAATCGCATGTTGAGTGAAGTGTGTATCTATTGTGAGCTTTAAGTAAATCTAAATTGCAGGAAGACCGATTGAGCGTAGATGAGGCTTTGAAGCATCCTTACTTCCATTATCATCCCCAGACCTGAATCATGAAAGCATTCCAAGTCTTTGCAACATTCACGTCATTGCCTCAAATGGTACTTTCATATTACTTCTTTATTTACTGTATAATTA
The DNA here is from genome assembly GCA_030144865.1 of Tinospora cordifolia. Lineage (NCBI taxonomy): Eukaryota > Viridiplantae > Streptophyta > Magnoliopsida > Ranunculales > Menispermaceae > Tinospora > Tinospora cordifolia. Next base: position 4,178 of record JAJIYU010007929.1, on the reverse strand, counting down.
ACAGAAGTGATATGTCTCTATTAGCCATCAACCCAACTGTTCATATTTTTAGTCTTTAATGGTGCATGCTTCCATCTGATTATTCCTTCTCTTTAATATATTTTTAGTCTTTAATGGTGCATGCTTCCATCTGATTATTCCTTCTCTTTAGTATATTGAAAAATGTGTAGATTCCTTCAATTGCTCCTCTTGTAGGTCATGAATTGGTCTCAAGAGGCAACTATAAAAAGACAAGTAAAAATGGAAATCGTCACTACCATCTTGAAGGCATTGGTGAAAAAATGAGAAGATGATTGGAAATTCTTACGGAAAATCTTTGTTTTTTTTTTTTTTTTTTTTTTTTTTTTTTTTTCCTTCATTATACAGTAAGCAGGTTCTTGTACATGCTTTCATCAGTCAAATGCTCACATCTTTGTTTATCCAAAATCAAGCATGTCCAGGAATGGATTCTATATGTTACATCATGTTGGTTTGTCCTTCATTTCTCTTTTTGGTAGACATATCTTAAAGGAATAATTGGGTGTTTGAATGGAGGATACACAAGAATCTTAAGCTAGACTTATGAGACATAAAGCTTTGTAGAATGCAGCAAATTACATAAAATCTATGTAGAACCGAAGGGTGTACCAAATGCTCGAGGTTTTCTTCATCCATTGTGGACAATCCAGTGTCTTATTTTGGTTAAGGTCTTGTAAATGTTTTTTAGTTTTATTGATTGCACTTAAATAGCTTGGCGTAAAGTTCGGAGTTTGATTTTTCTTCTTGTGAAAAATGGATTCAAGCCTTTGTTGTTGGTTCACGTAAGTCTTATCCGCGTCTATTACGTCTCTGGTCATTATGTTTTCTAGTCTTACTAAAGGGTCTTGCTTTTTTATATATTTCAATATTAACCTTTTGTTAAGATTTAAAAAGAAAAATAAAATAAAATAGAATACTTGATTTTGCATTAAAAATTAATAATATAATTCGAAGAATTTTTAAAAGATATATTTGTTGAACTGAAGACACGTTTATAAATTGTGAATAAAGATATTTCATGAGCTAATCAAAATTGATAATGCAAAGATTGACATGGATACATGGTTAAAAATAATGATAGATAATTACTTGAAAAAAAAAAAAAAAAAACTGATAATGGTTAAATGAGAAAGTTATAATAGAGTAAAGAACAAACAGTGAACTCACAAAAATGGACACAATCTTAAACATGTCATTTATATATGGTTGTCAAAGCAATTAATAATCAAATTAGGAATCAAAAAGTATGTTTTGAACAAAAAGTATAAATTAATTTAACATTACCCCTCTTGAAGTAAAAGACTAATCCAAGTAGGCCAATCACAACGAAGGCATATTTTTATTTTGTGCAATAATAGCATTCATAACCATTGTGGCCTGTTGATGTGAGTCTGAAAGAGTGCACTCTTGATGGCGATGATTATGTTATTAGCGCTAGAAGTCTTTTAATCACAAAGGCCATCAAATTAATCACAAAGAAAATATATTTTAATAACATAAATCAATAATCAATTTCATGTGGATGTGCCAAGTTTAGGGTAAAAGATTCATGTACTGTAGTTAAAAATAAAAAATGAAAATAAAATTTATCATGATAAATTTCTAGTCAACAAATATTCTTTACAATTAGAACTCACTTAATCTTCGAACTCCATGAATTGAATTTTGAATCAATTACAATGAATAGCAATGAGAAAACAAAAACAAAACAAAGAGAAAATGATATATGCAATTAATGAAAAAAAAAATTAAGAGTAAGTGAACTTCACATATATGTTATTTAAATTTTAGTCTCATTTTTGTATTTTTTTAATTGCCTTCAATCCTATTTTTATACCAACAACACTACTTTTTTTTATCTTCTTTTATTTCAGTTTTCTTCTTCAAAAAATTTATGGTGGTGTTAATCGCAGACCCAAGTTCAACGCCATAATTTTTGAAAAAAAGATGAGTCATGAAGAAGAGGACAATGATGGCGATGATGAAAGAAGTAGAGGAAAATGATGGCGATGATGAAAGAAGCAAGGTGTGATGGGTATGAAAAATAGAATTGAACCTGGGGGGTGTTGTTGAGTGGCTAGGGTTCGTTCACCTTTAACCAAATGGTCAGGAGTTTGATTTCTGCCTTTGGGTATGGAACAACCTTAAATCTCCAGGGCAGTTGTCCCACCCTTTGAGGTGCCCACAAACCAAAGAAGGGATTTGTCATTGTGCTCAACGGTGATACCCTGGTTGTTGACCCATAAAAGAAACTAAAGTTCAAAGAGCATGTACATAGAGCTTCATTTAGCTGCTTCCAATAAAATATTACATATCTCAATGCTTCACAAAATAAAAACTCGTACTGTATCCAAAACAGCTTCAAAAGTAGGCTGTCGATTGGCCTGAATTGTAAAAATTTTTATTTGATAAATTAATTAAACTTTTCTTCAAAGAGAAATAATCAAACTCAATTGCTAGAAGGTTAGTTTTTATCTCATTCAACATATTAAATCAATTATTATTAATCAAGCTAACTTGACATAATCTAGTTTTCTATTATAAGAATTAACTCTCGACGAATACAAATTAATTTTAAAAATGAGGAAATAAATATCAAACAACTTAATGATTGTGGAATAGGTCGAGGTAGAAGCAGTTGGGTCGGGTCAGTGGCGAGGCCGAAACTCACTCGACCCAACCTGGTTGGATGGCATCAAAAGACACTGGATGCCACCCGACCTCTTATATTTTGGGGACCCAACCCAATCGACCGAAAGTCGAGTTGGTTCAGATTAGTCGAGTTGGTCCTCTTAACTTAAAAAAAAAAAAAAAGAAAGAAAAGAAAATGAAGACACAACAGATGGGAAAAAAGGCATTACAGATGAAAAAAAAAAAGACGATGAGGGCGCATATGGAAAAAAAAAAGAAGCTCAATCGAAGAAACACCTTGCTAGCAACAAAACTGAGATTCTGAACTAAGAAGAAGAGAAATGGAGGTTGGGTAAGGTCGTGAGGGTGACTGATGCGTGGTAGTTGGAACATGGAGGATGGTGGCTGACTAGCTGTGCGTCTAAAACTGAAAAGGACGGTGGTTGTGCATCTAGAAGGAAGAGAAAAAACAAACCCTACATTTTAGCAGGTATGCTTGAGAGAAGACAAAAAAAAAGGCTGAAAACAACTTCTTGGGCGACTAGGCGTTGTAGGCACTGGGCAGAACATTGAATGGGTCAGGACCTTTTTGGGCGAAACCCACCACCTGACCCGACTTGGTCGGGTGAAGAATATGTTCACCTGACTTGTAACGACCCGTATATTTTTAATATGTATTTTCGTATATTTTTCTAGAAATTTTAATGAAAATACATAAATTATTTTCATTTTTTCTAATTTTGAATTACTTATTGAAGAAAATTAGAGTAATTGGAAAAAAATGTAATTTTGGGGAGAAAATATATGAAATCATAAGAAAAATGTAAATTCTTGAGGGAAATGACTTTTGGGATTGATTGTTGAATTTTCAAAATGATCGTGAAATTTTTAGAATGATTAATAGAATTTTCGAATGAAAAATGTAATTTTTGGGTGATTATTGAATTTTTGAGAAAAATAATTAGATAAATGATAAAAATGGTTGTATAATTGAAAATTTGATGAAAAAGTGATTTACTAGTAATTTTAACAATTTTAGAAAAAAAAATGATGAAAAACGAGTATATATAAGTGTATATATATATACAAAGGTGAAAAAAAAATCAAATAGATGGAATTGGGGCACCTAGGCAGCCCAAGGGCATGGGCCTGGGCTGCCCAGGCCCATATGGGCCCGAGCTGGGCGCACAGCCCAGCCCACTCCTCCTTTTTCTCTTTTCCCTCTTCCTCCTTCTCTTTCTTCCTGATTTTCATTTAGGAAAATCAGATTTTTCTTCTAACTTTTTCCCTAGTTTTAACCCATGGTATTGGCCATTAATGCATCCCCAAACACCTCTCCTTATTTGCTGGAACATTGAGCCACGAACCAAGTACTTTGCAGCCGGATATGATGCTCAAAAGAGGTTGGAATGATCATCCAAACACCACCATCAACACCATAGTTGCAGGAAAACCATTTTGAACACCTCACCTTCAACCCTTTGTATCTCCCTCATCCCACCTTAGATTTGCATGTTCTTATAGTCGTT
>JAJIYU010007928.1:0-18576 GCA_030144865.1 Tinospora cordifolia | reverse complement strand
ATGTGAAATCATGTACACAAAGTAATAACAAACTACAAATAAAGATCAAGAAGTCAAAAGAAACTACCAAAGATTGATACATCCATGATGGATCATGGAATGAAAATTCGTGCAATTTCGCCAAAATAATTCAGATTTTCTGGTTATCGAACCGGAGTTCAGTTGTAAAAAAAAAATTACAAAAATTCGACAAAACTTCGAAGACTTCGACGAAATTAGACAAAATTTCAAAGATTTTGACAAAATTCGTGAAAAAATTGAAGATTTTGGTGAAATTCGTGAAAAATACAAGTAAATAATATATAATTTTTCAACATGTACAATAAACACTAAATATTGTTAATGTTAAAAGACAAGTTTGAAACCATTATATGTACACTTTTATATTTAAAATATATTAATTTATATTTATTTTCATAATTTGTAATAGAATTTATGCATAATTTTGTATTTATGTAGAATTTTTGAACTTCTCCAAGTCGACAATTTTTTACAAAACGTCTCTCGAATTTCTCAAACTCTTCAAATTAATTTTGATTTTTGAAGGTCGAAGTTTGAGGCGAAGTCGAATTTTCGTTCCTTGTGATGGATTCATAATTAATGATTCGATCGATGAGTATGTTAAGTTGCAAATGCAGGGAGTTCACTTCATGAGCTGGTTGTTATCACCTATCTTACCAGACTATAATTTTGCCAAAGCATGTTTGATATGTGTGTGACACCTAAATTTTTGTTTTCCAAGCACTCCAAGGTGGATTCTTTGATGAAGGAAATGACTAATAGGTGATAATCCAGTTAAAAGACACAACCACAAAGAGACGAAGAAATAAAGCAAAATAATGTTAGCTTCATAATGAGCATATCACGCCATGAGTTCCAAAATCATAGTCATCCTATAACTTTAGGATATGTAATATGACCTCTAATATATAATGTGCACACCTTCAACATCTATTCTTGTTTCTTTTGTATCATGAATGGACCTATATAAAGGGAACTCAAGTGATGATCAAAAACACTAGAATAGAAGTCCTTTACTATTCTCTTCAAGTTTTCCCTTGAAGTCCACTAAAATTAATTGAAAGCCTCAATGGAAAACATCTGGATCTAATTCATAGTGCTCAAATCATTTAATATATTGACAATGTCCTTGTGCTTCTAGCTAGCCACACGTGTTCCATCATGCTGAAAAGGTCAAAAAAGGTTGCGTCTTCCTCCATTATTTCTTCTTTCTCCACCTTGACAACACATTTAATAATTCATGTTACTTTGGACAGCATCTTTGAGTAGAACTGGGAATGTAATGGGCATCCCTCTTCCTTATTTCTTTTACTCCTCCTTGATGATTCCCTTCAAGGATGGTTAGTCAAACAACCTCCCATAGCATGCCGTGAGAGAAAAAAGGATCCTAAAAACAAGCAATCAGAAAAAAAAAAAAAATAAATATAATTGCTTGACCTATTGAAGATTGATATATCTTGAATAGAAAGTAGAGGTGTGGGCAAAGCAGGGGAGAAAAAGCATTTGTTGGTATTGCTACAAAAATCTCTAACCGCTGTAATGCTCTTTTTGGAAAATTGTAGATAACACTGAGTCAATACCATTATAATTTATATGGAAGTGTAGAAATTTTTATGGATATGTTATGCTTTATAAACCATTTTGTTTTGCCAGTTCTCTAAGCCCATTTTCTGTTCCTTCCATTGTACAGAATACAGACTTGTGTTTGACTTAAGTTCGAAATACTCATTTGTGATCTGTGATAAGAAAAGAAAAGAATGACAGTTGTAGGCATCATCTTGTTTACTTGGTTTTCTTTTTAGGAGCACTTTAATATTTTTAAGGAAGAGGGATGTAATGGGCATCCCTCTTCCTTATTTCTTTTACTCCTCCTTGATGATTCCCTTCAAGGATGGTTAGTCAAACAACCTCCCATAGCATGCCGTGAGAGAAAAAAGGATCCTAAAAACAAGCAATCAGAAAAAAAAAAAAAATAAATATAATTGCTTGACCTATTGAAGATTGATATATCTTGAATAGAAAGTAGAGGTGTGGGCAAAGCAGGGGAGAAAAAGCATTTGTTGGTATTGCTACAAAAATCTCTAACCGCTGTAATGCTCTTTTTGGAAAATTGTAGATAACACTGAGTCAATACCATTATAATTTATATGGAAGTGTAGAAATTTTTATGGATATGTTATGCTTTATAAACCATTTTGTTTTGCCAGTTCTCTAAGCCCATTTTCTGTTCCTTCCATTGTACAGAATACAGACTTGTGTTTGACTTAAGTTCGAAATACTCATTTGTGATCTGTGATAAGAAAAGAAAAGAATGACAGTTGTAGGCATCATCTTGTTTACTTGGTTTTCTTTTTAGGAGCACTTTAATATTTTGAAAAATGCATATGGATCACTCTTATGATGTGTTCGTTTTTACATTGTTACAAACTTTGTCTTGTAGATGAATCTGTCCGTTGCCAACACACTTCAAATCCATTGGGTAATGGTGCAGTTGTACAGACAGCTGACAAAAGGATTGTTGTTTTGCAAAGAAGCAATAATGTTGGGGAGTTTCCTGGACATTTTGTTTTCCCTGGAGGCCATCCAGAGGTATCCCCCATAATTTATTATTTATTTTGAACATAAACAATTGATAAATTATTAATGGTAATGGATTAGCATAATGATAGTAGTACCAGAAAGTGGCAAAAGCCACCACACACTCAAAACACCTCAAAGGACAAAGAAATACCAATACCCTCCAGTCAACCTGTAATTTATAAAAGTTACTACACAACAGTTTAGAATGTTTATCCTAGGATGATAACCTAGAAAAGAGCATAATATGATCAGTATTTACTTGTAAATTATTTTGAATTTTGAATTTTGAATGTTTAAGATGTCATTCACTTTATTTTTAATTCCAAAAAATGTTTTTGGATATAATTTTTGTATGCTAGTTTATGATTAATCAGTATCATTCGAGAGTAGTTATTTCTTCTTATCTGCCTGGTCTGCTTATTTTGACCTGTGCTGTTTTGGCTTCTTTAGCGGCCAGATGTCTCAAGGCAGGGGAAATAGCTACCTGTTTATTTTTTATGCATCATTTAGGGTTGATTTTGCCTTTGTCTCGATTAGATGTTAAGCATCCTTCATGTTGTAATTTTTTTTTTTAGTCTTGTAAAATTCTTTCAGTTTTTTTTTTTTTAAGGACGAGTACCTATCTAAAATTGCTTTTATAGAAGTAATTTTTGAAATATATTTTTCACTGTTGGCAGCCCCAAGAAGTTGGGATTTTAGCCCATCAGTGTAGTCAAGATTCAACAAATTCTGAGCTCATAAATAAGAAGGTTTCTCAGGAGATGTTTGACAGCATTACTCGTGAAGTAATCGAAGAGATTGGAGTATTGGCCCCTTCTCTAGTTAAGTTACATATCTCAGTTGTCTGCAGAAGAAAAATAAATTTATAATTTACATTGTTCAGTTGTATTCACATATGTTCTTGCAGAGACATAAACTAGGGACTGCCTTCCATTGATGGATTCTATTACTGTGAAACAATGTGAACTATTGGCTTCTAAAATTTATCTAAGATTCTTACTATGCATGGATCATCCATGGGGGTATTGGGCATGAATGAAACTATTTGTGCAAAAGGTGTTCTGTTTGTTAGAAATCTCATGACCTGAAAGTTATAGGCTAACTATTAGCTAGGGTTTAAATATTGTGTAACAAGCAAACTAGATATTATAACTCCCCACCCATACATATATTATAGCACAAGAACCAGATTTACACTTGGGAGGAAGGACAAGATTTATAAATGAGAAGCTAGTAAATGTTTACAAGAAGGATCAAGTATTAGAGCATCCAGACTGAAACTATAATAACATCTCAGAAACTATTCTTCAACTTGAAGCTATAGCTATAAGGTAGGTGCCCAATTACTGTTGATTCAAATGTTGTATTGGTACCCGTCGTCAGGGGAGAGAGGAATAAGTGAAAGAAAGATAAAATAAAATAAAAGATTTCACAATGTATACTTTATCTTTAAGCTTTTTCTTTGTGAGAATAGGGGAATATTCTACAGTACTTAACCTATGAGACATGATAAATGATGGAACATTTTATTTTTCCAAGCTGAAAATAGAAAGGAAAATCATGGAAGATTACGCGTGGATTACTGTCTTGTAAAATGTTCTTGATTTACTTGTTTATGCGGGATGGCATGCAATATATTTTAGAGCTGTCTAGTGATGGTAGTGAAACAAATTACAAAGGATAAGAAGATACGGAAAACAAAATAAGCAATAGTAACGTGGTCAGAAGAGTGCGTTGGATCAATTCCTAGTTGGACACCAAGCCCCCTAGAAGTTCTAATTTTGCTTACTACACAGATCTGGTCATGAGTCCTTTATTAATTCCAATTTGGACACTGAGCCTCCAATCTATAAAGAAATTGTCTATGTTGTTGTAGTTAGGGAAAATTGCTGTCATTTCTTGTGCAGGCATGCATCAATTTGTTTTCTTCCACTTTGTGCAAATGTCTGTAATATATATTTGATTTGTATGCAATTATGAGTCCACTGTCAGCAAAGTCATTTGTGTATGGACCCAAGTTTATTCGTTAAGGTGGAACATAAGCATGGTATGAAAATTAGCCTAAGTTCCTCGAAATTAACCGAATTAATTAGGTAATTTGGACAATCGAAGCGAAGTTCACCTACAATTATAAAATTACAAAATTTTGTCGAAATCTTCAAACAATTGGCAAAGTTCGCTTGAAATTGAAGTTTTGAAGATTTTTGTAGAAAAAAGTTGTATAAGAGCCGTAAAAGAGAGCATTTTTAATGAAAGAATTTATGTGGTGCACAAAGATTCTTCAATATAATTATAGAGATGGTATAAAAAAATCATTTTCTATAAATAAAAAAGATTTAAGGCAAGATATGTATAATTGATGAGTATCCATCCAAGAGAAAGAAGAACAAACTGTAACTTGGAAGAAGAAACGATAGAGAGAAGAGTGATAAGAGAAAAATAAGCTGAAAGCCTAAGAGGAGAGATGTTGAGAGAAAAAAAAAAAAGAAAAGAAAACCAAGGTTTATGTTTGTAAGACCATTAGGGTTTGACGATAAATTTTTCTTTATTTCTTTTTCTCTAACAATTTTAAGTTAACACGTGCAATGTACGTAAAACATGGTTAATGTTAACATACATGTTCAAAACTATTATATGTATACTTTTATATGTAAAATATATTTATTATATTTGTTTTTGATATTTTTAATAGAAATTATTCATATTTTAGCATTGACATAGTATTTTTTTTGAATTTTTATAACTTGGTAAGTTTTTTACAAAAGTTCCTTCGAATTTCTCGAACTCTTTGAATTAATTCTAATTTTCGAAGGTCAAAGTTTGGGGTGAAGTCGAATTTTCGTTCCTTGAACATAAGAACCAAATATCAAGCTTGGATTTGGTTTTAAGAGTAATAATTGTCTATATAGTTAAATGCTTGTATTAATTGAGTTAGAATTTTCAAATATGTGATTGCACAGTGTTCTTCATTCTCCATTTGTAAATGTTATATTATCTAAGTAAACTGATAATTACCCATTTTACATATTGAATTTACTGGTCATAAATCGTCATTATTTGATTGCTGATATGGTCAATCCTTGCTATGTAGAAGCCTTTGTGACAGTTAGTTCTCCACCCTTCACTACAGCTGTGAAAATCAAGTGAAACAGCTTGTTGACATCACATCCTTGCTTGCAGCTACTATGCTAAATTTGTTGAGAATGGGTATTTCAGCTGCAAATTCGTAGTGATACTTATTGACTTGCTTTCAGCTTCTGTATGAGTATATGACAAATCTTCTGAAACTTTCTGATTCTTCGTCTTTAATTTGAAGTTGTGAAAGTGATTAAGTTAAATGTTGGTTTGTGATTCAATCGCAGGGATAAAATTCAAAAAGATAAAACCCAATGAGCAGAATTTATTGTTTCCTGTAAACAGCTTATTTTATTTAATAAAAAAACTGAAAAAAAAAACTCCTTCTGGAAATCGATGAATCAAATGTGTTTTTGGTGTTTCTAGACTTTCAAACATAGAAAATAGAACCTGATTCATGAGCCTAATAGGGGTGGTTTCTTTGAACTTGCTTTCATTTTTAGTAGTTCCTTATCAATATTATTTCTCTCATTATTGATGGTGAATACTGGTTTTCATGCAGAGTAATCCTGTCTTTATTGGTGTATCCTGTAGAGAGTTGAATGTGAGGCCAACAGCTTTTTTCTTCATCCATTGTAGCCTGGAGGCAAAGGAAGTTCAAGAACTCTATTCCAATGCTCAAGATGGCTTTGAATCAACACAGCTTTATACTGTTTCAAGGGTTAGTACAGGTTTATAAATAGTACATACAGATGCTTCTGTTATGAACTACCATTACTTGATTTCTTTTGTGGTGCAGCATTTTTATTTTTATTTTATTTTAATTTTTTCCCTACATCTGTCTCTGCTGATAAGTTCTCAAATTGTAGAATGAGTTAAAGAACATGACAACTAAGATGCCTGGTTGTCACCAAGGTGGATTTGCTCTTTATGACTTGATGTTAGAAAGTGCAAAAGGCTGATTGACAGGGAAGGCTTGTGAAGGCTAGAATATGATGGCAAGTTCTGAATATTTCATTTGTTGAAACAGATGCATGTTTAAGTATTTCTGTATAGAACATCAACGTGCTTTTCTGCAATCCATTACCCCAATGAAAAGAGAGAGAGAGAGAGAGAGACAGTTGTTAGGAGTCTTCTTCATCTGTTACGGCATATTCCTTATTTACCTTTGTGGGGATAATGCATATAATTCATGCAACCCTCTGAGTGATTCTTCCATCCAGTATGCACGCTTGTTTGTAAAGGTTATGAAAATGGTTGAGTGCTCCATTCCTTGGAGTTACGTTAATAACTTTCTGTGGTTATATGCAGCTCAATAAGAGGCAAGCATCTATTATTACTTGGGTGGTATAGTCTTTTCTTGCATTCTATGTAGACAATCCATGTTCACCTCTGGTCTCCCACGCCAGCAAGTTCATACAAGTTTGTACAAATTGCTTCTCATCAATAGAGTGTATCCCCTACATACTAATTCATTTACTATATGCTTGTGTATACAACAATTCAATGTTAGAAGCATAAATTATTTAGAAAATTTTAATTTAGCTATAAGATTCAGATCTGGTACAATTTTATATAATGTTGTTGGTAGAAAATGAGTGTCAGAACTTGATGCAGAAACTTAAAACAAGCTTTACTTTTGATACAGAAAAGGGAATGGATATGGGTTGTGATTTTTTTTTTTAATTTTTTTTTGGCTAAGAAGGCATCAAATCCCAGGGTTGGAGCTTGTTCCTGAGTGCTTCCTAGATCGACCAAATCTTGAAGGGTCGTTGAGGGCTTGAGTTCCAAAATAGTTGTTTCTGAGAGGATTTGAGTATGTAGATCACACACGTCTTTTGCCATTATTTGGGAACATTATCGTCCTGAGAAATTGTGGAGAAGAAAATCTCTAATAAGATTGTAAGTACGATGTGCGGTCGTCCTAACTCCTAAGACAGAACAAGACACAAAACTCTTTTACGCTTAAGCGTATGGTTTAGATTTTTGCTACTTAAGTTTAATATTATTTTAGTTTCTTTGTATATTGTCTGTAGCAGAAAATTGCCAAAAGCAAATTGCTTGAATGGATTGACAAGTGAAAGCGGAAGGTGCACTGTTAATTCCAATTGCGGTGGGTTACGCAAAATTTAAATATGGTGATATATCATAGACGAGTTTGATAAATTTTGATATTGCGGCAGCATTGCAAGTTAGGAGGAGGTTGGCACGAGCACGAGTGTTGAGATTGGGGTCGGTCCATTATCACCCTTGAGTTCAAATACAAGAGAACAGTTTTACAAGAGATTGACAAGTCGGGATCGGTAGAATGTAAGAAATAATATATATATATATAACAAATACTTCATTTTGACTAATTCAAACAAATCTAAATGTGAAGAAGCCTTGATGTTTTAAAGAATGTAAGTAGAGTTTCTCTATTTTAGAAAGAGGTCTTGATCTAATTAACTAATCAAATTAAGAAAATGTATATTCTTCTCAATTTTACTCATCTATTTAATAAATTAATAGACAAAATATTCAAATACTATAATTTTTTCATTTTAATTCTAAATTGAGTGATTTAAGATTTGTTTAAAAAGGATTAGAAAACTTTTTTCAATCATCTTGAATCATACAAATCAAAGTTAAAATAAAAATAAAAAAGTTATAATCATTTGAAACATCTAACTGTATGGTAATATTAAATGATTGAGCTAACCACATAGATAATAATTTTAAGTGGTTATAACTTCTCTTTTTAATCCTAATTTAAACAATTCAAAATATATTGGAAAGAGAATAAAAATACTTTTTCTTGAATACTACTTGAATTATTTAAATCAAAATCAAAATGATAAAGTTATGATTATTTGAAATAATTAACCATGCAATATTAACTTTGTAATTGAGTTAATACTATGTTTTTAATAAATTTAAGTAAATATAACTTTCTCGTTTTAATTTTGGTCTAAGAACTTTAAAATAAGTTGAAAAAAGAATAAAAAGACTTTTTAAATACATCTTGAATAAACTAAATCAGAATTAAAATAAAAAAGTTATCACTATTTAAAGTAATTAACTTGGGTACGAGGATGATTGTTACCTGATACTTAACAACCATCCATCGAGGTTTGTCTCATCGAAGTTGGCAATTAGTTTGAATTGTACGATCTTTATTTCCATCTGGTGTTGATTTTGTTGATCCATTTTTATATAATCACCTCCACACTTTTTTCCACTAGGATTTTCTCCATTCCCTCGCCAACCCTTTCCAATTCCTTTTTGCCACTCCTTACGTACCGATCCTTTGTGTTCTTGTACGTTATTATCAAATCAACGTGTTCCTGCTCACCATTATATTGAGTGGTTTGTTGGTTTCAAAACGACGATTGATGAATTATTCTATTTAAATTTAATAGAATAATCGTGGTAAATTTAGGTTAAGGTATTACTTTATTTCCTTAAGATAATGGTGTGTAGCAAGTATTGGTGGTATAAGTGACTTGTTTCCCACAATATAATAATCTCGTTTCAAATGATTGTACTGCTTTAGATTACAGAACAGTTAAAACAAAAATTGATGTACTTAACTCACAAATAACAAAAATTGTTTTTAAAAGTTAAGAGAGAGAAAAAAATTAATTTTCTATGATTTTAAAGATGAAAAAAATATTAGAGAATGGGTTTATCTATTCGTAAGCATACCGTGACTGGTTATGCACCCATTTACGCACCATTAGACCACATCTTTTGGTCTTTGGATGCAATATAACAGTGTTGATTATTGCATCTCATTTTATATCGTCGGATCGTGCCAATTAGATTTTTGTTGCGATCTAAGGTTCCCGATCGCAATGCTTTGCTCTAGTCGGGACCCCTTCCCTAAGCTGAAGGCTAGCACGACCAGCGCAGTGACTTGACGAACTCACTTATCGAGCCAAGTTTATCCAATCACTGTTAAGCTTTCCTAGTTACAACATCAAACGACATTTGAGTAATTCTAGCGTCTTTTCTACAAGGTAAGAAGGTAAGCATAGCATTTCAATTAAGTCTATAAGCAAATACTATGGAAGTTTGCCCCTACATATTACATATTGTCTAGTTCTAAAATACAGACACCATTAGACATAGCATATTAGAGACTCACCTCTAAATAGAACCAAAAAGTAAAGGAACACCAAAGGAACTAGGCTATTACCACACATTTCCTTTTGTTAGCCGTTGAGGAACCTCAAATGTTAGTAGAATAGTGAGCCTAATTTACAACGTAGCTCAGTGAGTAGTAAAACTAGTATATGACCTATAACTACAATTCTAAAAACAATGCATGTATGCATAAACACTAATGGTAAAACAATGCTAGTTAACAAGGCATGTATCAGACATTTATGAATAATGTAACAGTTAAATAAGAACAATTTGAATACATGTTAGTTGAAAAATATATCTAGGCTAGGGTTTCAAATCATCAAATCCAAACTTATGGTCATCGCTTGAGAGGGTCATGAGTCAGGCATACCGGCCACTCAAGTGGGTCATGAGCTAGGTGTATTCTTCGAATACCCTAACCCCGTGCTCGGTCCTCAAGTGTCATCACTCGTGCAGGTCTGATTCTAGGCGCACTAATCATATGTCCTAACTCTGATGCTCGGACCCCAAGTCTAAATCAAATCAAATCGTGTATCCTAACCCCACGCTTATAGCTCGAGCCTGTGGTTTCACTATCGGTGTACATCTATGTATATTTCAAACCAATTGATATAACTCAAATAACATGAAACCATTTAACCAATGTCACTTCACACAAATTTTATACAAGGAATACAAGTCAAAGTAACACTTAAATTGAACTATTTACCTCGAGTCCCGTACACCGATGTCCCATGGACACTCGGCCCAATCTCGTAGTATATACTCAGATCTACATCATTTAAACTCAAGTTCAGTTGCTTTGGAAAACATAACTCAATTTTAGTTCAATTGTCCATAACTAGTTTCAGTCAACCCAAATTTGACTCTGTCAAATTTGGTTAATTGGTCAACTAGTCAAACTTGATCAAAATTAGTCAACTTAGTCAAAATTGGTTAACATTGGTCAATTTGGGTCAAATTAGGTCAAAATTCCTAATTTTTAACACTTAGCTAAATTTTAAGCTTAATATTCTATATGCACAGTAGATTTGCTAATTTTTCTGCGGTCTATCCGTGTGGCGGATTTGCGCAAAACTTTTAAAATTTCATCTACACCCCTTAAATATTCCCCAAAATTTTAGTTTTCAACTTTTGGACTTCATTTGGTGGGATAACAGGAGATGTGAATTCCCGTTTTGCATGTGACAGGCAGTCACATTGTATATCAATTGACCCACCTAGCCATGTCCGTTTTGGATGAAACTTGGTACACTTATTCTTGGTTTGTCGAGAAAGGTGTCCAAAAAATTTCAGCTCAAAATGGCAAGCTTTAGTGAGTCGACTGATCCCTCAAACTCTCAACCAAGTCACAGAAAATTCTGGGTTCATGTTTTTCATTGGTTTTCTAGTGTTTATTTTACCTCGTTAAACATCCAATCTAAAGCTATTTCTTACACTTATCATCAGTATTTAGGTCATAGAACATCCTTATACTATGTTCCATTCGAATTAGTAAGCATATGTAACAAAAAATCTGTTCATACATTTCAACAAACATCTCATATGCCTCTTCTACAAACTGTGGAATTTTCTAAGTGTCAAAACAACTATATAATAGGGCATTTGCATGCATATAACACGACGAATACAATGGCTTAAAGTTCGGAGTTTATACGTCCTTGTAGCCTCAAATGTGAGGTTTCATCCCTCCAAGTTTTGAACCAAATGGATGTCTCTAGCTACTTCAAATATTGTCTCAAAGTTGCTTCTAAGAACAATTTTCTGCTGGAACTGTTGTAACAGTTAACGACTAATCAACTTTAGCATCTTGTAAATCATGTTCAAGATTGTAGATTTTGTTTTCTATCAATTAGAGATTGAAGTACACATGGAGAGCATCAAAACGAGTGGTTTTACCTCAGAAACAAACTTAGATGGGTTAGGAACTAGCCTATCAAAATTGGATCAACACACTTTCCTCTACTTCTAGTTTCCAACTACGTCAAATAGCTCTCCTTCGTGGTCATTTTCATCTCAGATGGCTAGTGTTTTCGACTGATGGCCTCTCAATCTTGAAGAGGGTAGTGAGAGCTTTCCAAGGACTGTAAGGTCATCCAAAACAAAGTTGAGACGAAGAAGTTATGAGGGCTTGTATTTGGTTAGTTGCAACAAAAATTCTGCAGAAGATTGGGTTTTTGTGTTGCTTTGGGGAGGAATTTGCATGGCCCAAACAGTGCTATGTGGCTACCCACATGACCTGGAGTGGCCTGGCATGTGACACCCCGGCTCCCGGTGTCCGTTTCTGTCTCAGTTGCGACGGTCCGTCACGGGGCCATGCACGGAGACGGCGTGCTCCTGTTCGTTTATTCGTTCAGCGGGAGACGCCGGGTCATCTGTTCGTTCGCCAAGAGTCGGAGGCCACGTGGTTCGATTTCCTCTCTTTTTTCGTCTCATGTTTCATACCTTTCTTTTAAACAGGTTATGAAGTTAACATTTAAAATATACAATGGCCATCAAACAATGGTTCATTTCAATAGATGTGAAATTCATTAAAAATATATGCAACAGAATTCAATTCGTTCATAAATCCATAGTGATTTCATGTTTGGCAAGTGAAATACTTTGCAGTGGAATAACATTTCAAATTCTTTTCCAAAAGTACGGTATGAAGGAAAAACATGGCCCAATGGGCCTAAGTTCCAAAATATTAAATTTACATGCGAAACAGTTCAAGATAAAAAAAGACACATGTCCAGTTCAATTTAAACACTGAAGTATTATTTACAGCAAAATGGTATGACAATAAACTCAATTAAAACTGAAAAGAAAACTATAACAACCTCCCAGCAAGGTCACTACCCAAAAAGACAGCCCGTGTGCTGGCCTACTCCTGCGGTGTCAATGATCACCTGTAATAGAAAATGGGGTGAGCTCGAGAGCCCAGTGGATCATCCCTATACATCGCTAGCATTATACAAACCAGAACACAAAACATGCAATCGCTTTCGTTACATTAGGCGTTTCACACAATTTCTTGTCTTGTTATCATCTAAGACCGAAATAGTCCATGACCCTCGGTATCCCCTGTGTGGTCCGGGAGCGAATCCGGGGGTAACGCCCGAGGGCCAGATACCTTCGGGACCACGATCTAAGGATGGGAGTCCACAATGACTCTCCGTCTGAAAACACTATTAGCTGTCGCAGTCAGCTCGGGTAGGGACACTCACGATGACACCCTAAGGTCGGTCACCGTGCCAGTACGTGGATTCATTAATCTTAATTAAATGTTCTTTAGTCATACATGTCATTCCAAGTCATATGTGATCATCAATGGATACATTTAAAGTAAATCAAAATAGACGTGTTCAACCATTCATGTAAATCATCGCATTGAAATCTCTATCTAGCATGTTATGGCACAAACAACCATGCATCAAGACATACACCAAGTCAAACCCAACCAAGGTCAATCAAGCAAGTCCTAGCATGCTCCTAAACAAATCTTAAACTAACAAACATCATGTTAAGCATTCAAAATTTTGGATAAGGCTAGGGAGTAAGAAAATCACACCCACATTAGGATTCTTCAACCTTGCGCCTTTCTCTTCGCTGTGCACGCGTCAAATTATCAATCTATAGGGTTTTTAAACAATGAGAACACGTGAGTCTAAGACATTCATGGCACAACCAAAACCCTAAGATTTGTGTTCTTAGCACATGTGTTTCAACTGCACCCAAAATCATTACAAAACAAGAGGCACTAGTGCATGTCACATTACCGTGGCAATGCTTCGCATTGCCGTGGTCGCCGGGGTCAGCTACATGTTCTTAACACCTTATCACTTGGTCATTGGGTTTAAATCACACATTAACTCAAGGAAAAACAGACTACATTTGAGAAAAACGATTTAGATAGCTAAGAAAACAAGATCTCAAGGGGGTTTCGAGATTTACCTTAGCACAAAACCCTTTCCAAGCTTGCTTCAACTCGAATACACCCTTGTTGATGTTTGCTCTTGGTGGATTTGAGCTTGAAAATGGTAGAGAATGGTTTGAAGGAGCTCAAACCACCCTTAGAACCCAATAGAACACTTAAGAAATGAAGTAAACAAGTTTGGTGAGACCTAGAGAGAAAAATTAGTCGTTTGCGGCAGAAAAAATCAAGATCTAGGGTTTTTTGCGCATCTTCGTTTATATAGAAATCAACGAATTACCACGGTCACTGTAGCATGACCGTGGTCACTGTGCAACTACTGCAATCATTGTGTAATTACCGCGGTGGACAAACTGGTGTGCTCTGTTCATTTCTGGGTTTTTTGCGCAATGACCGCGATCACTCAGATACGGACCGCGATCATCAGAACGGACTTACTTGTTTCGTTTCTCGATTTCTACCGCGATGACCGTGGTCACTGTAAGACTGACCACGGTCACCAGAATGATGTATTTCCCCTTCGTTTTTTGGGTTTTTCCTACAATGACGGCGGCCACTATAGGACCGACCACGGTTACCAGAATGAAATTTCTGGTGTTTAGTGTCTTTCTTCGCCATTTCTCGTGCTTCTTGGATTGGTATCACTCTTACACTTATTTATTCTTATAATACATGGTTTTCGGACATTTTGGCCATTTTTATTCTTTTACTAAGTTTGTTATTCCACTATATTCGTTCACTAGTGACGTGGAGGTTTCATAGACTTTCAGGGTATTACATGGCATGGTGCCCTGCTGGCCGGAGTTACGGGGGCTAATCGGTGATGGTGTCATGGCCAAAACCATTAGTCAAAACTATGGAAAAAAACCTAGTTTTCTATTGGTTTTTTGGCTAGAAACAGGGAAGAAAAGAGAGGGAAAATGAGAGAGGAGAAAGAGAAGAAAGCTAGGCACATGGGCCTGCCTATGCCCAGCCTGACCCACATGGCCATTGGCAACCCAGGCGCATGTGCCCAGATTTTTTTTAATACCCTTTCCTTTGTGTGTGTGTGTGTGTATATATATATATATATATATACACACACACACATATTTATTTATTTATTGTTTCTTATTATTATTATTATTTTATATGCATTCAACCTAAAAATAACATTTTTCTCTCTAAAAAAATAAATAATTACCTAAAAATTCATTTTTCCTTTCTAAAATCCATATAATTAACCCAAAAATTATATTTTCTCTCGAAAATCACATTTCTTCAGTAATTAACATATTTTCTTGTCAAAAATCATATTTTTCAATTAACCTAATTTTCGTAAATTAAATGAATAAAATTAAAAAAATTGAAAAAAAATCATTTATTTTCATTGAAAATTATGAAAATATAGGGGAGTGCATATCTCGAACCCATCAACTTGGTGCTTAAAAATAATAGTTGTTACAACTCACATGTTGTTTGATCGTATTTATCTAATTAGATGCCATTTGATAGTCTCGATTGGTGCACCCATATCTCAGTCAATGGATCTAGATTCATCAAACTAAGATCTCGTGCCTCATCCCACAATTCATAAAATTTGGATGTCTCCGATCTTAACTCCAACACACAATCTCAACCATTTGTTTTGATTTAATCTTGAAAAATTGAAAGCCTAACTCCTCACATAGATGCCTATGTGGGAATTGCAAAGCGTTATGCACCCAATGTGCTCTAAGATGTCCAAATGCCCTTTTGCCCTTGTCATTGCACATGCATGAGTGCATGTCGCATGGAGTTTGAGTGTGAATATCGTGTGGCACAAGCCTGTTTGTCGCCCGTGTCCATATATGCGGTGTCCACATGCTTTGCATCTTTGAGTGTGAGTGTGAGCTCGAAATTCAATATTTTAGCTCTTTTTTCACGTATAAATCATACATGAAATTCTTTAGTTTTTCACATGGGACTAAACAAATTTCTAAATAGCATACCTTTTCACATTACTAAATAGACATCTTTGCATTCAATTTCTCATTCATACACTCATGATTTTAAATAAATAATTTTACTAAGTTAATTTTCATATATCAAAGATTAAAAAGTTTATAGGTCCCATTTCAATGCTTGTGGGACCCACTTAAATATTTAGTTAAATATGACCAAAAAACACATCAAAATGATTTTTCAACAATACCTTGTATAAGTAGAAACTGAATCATTTTGCACTTTTGTACTTTATCATCCCCCCACATAAATGAATTTTTTTTTTTTGGGTTTAAACAATAATTTTAATGCAACTCTTGAGTGAGTATTGATAGAAATGAGTTGCATCTAAATAGTGTAACACCATTAGATTTTGTTGGCTAATATGTAAACACGGATGTCTTGGATAGTTCAGTAGTTTGTGCAAAGTAAGATGATGATGCACACACAACTTAATTCTGACAATTTTGATATGCTTTGATATGCTTGGTTACGTTTATTATAGCCCCAAACAACTTCTAGATTCTTGTGTAACATATACAGTACAACACTAGGGCCACTCAGGAGACAAGAGGTTACTATATCATTCTCTATCTATTGAACCAATAAAGTTTCTGGGCACCCTAGATTATATAAAAACACAATTTTTTTTTCCAAATGTCTTTAATAAGAATAAAAGTCTCAAATTTTCATAAACAAAATAAAATCCAACTAAGAGTACAATTACAATATAACGTCAAGATGTTTAGACACTAAAATAGTAAAATAGGACCAACATGCCAACTTTTAAAATAATTAAAATAATTAAAATAATTGCGGAGTAGAGAGCTCTGATACCACGTCTATAACACCTTGCCTCCCAATGATCATCTCAAAGAGTACAATTTACAAGATTGCCCTCACATAATAATAGTAAACATCATAAATTGAACAATGTAACATATACAACCCAAGATTAGGACCACTTGAGAGATAGAAGGTTACTATGTCTCTCTTTATTTGTATCTGTCACTCAAAATCATACCTAGTCACACCAAGTCATATAAAATCTCAAACATTTCTTTATTAAAATTTCTTGAATAAAGTTATGATGTCATAAAGCAATTAAAATTTTTAATAAAATAACCAATTTAAACTTTCAAAAGAAACATAGCACAAATAAGGTTTCGAAGGATCAATGACCTATGTACAAATTCATAAAACAAGTTTAAAATTAGAAGGGAAAGACCAGGGCCAACATGCCCAACTAAAGCAAGTTTACCATGCTAATAAATTAAATACTGAAAAACAAAGAAGAAAGCTTCCCATGAGTCCATGCCAATCTTTGATCACTAATTCCCTAAAAAATTTAAAGAAAGGGGTGAGCTCAAAGAACCTAGTGGATCATCCCAAATGTTTAAATTATTATTTCAATCAAACAAAACATGCATGCCAAACACTTTTATAGATTAGGTGATTCAAACAATTGATTGTTTATTAGTTGACGTTAAGACCGAAATAAATCTTCCTCAATGTTCTAAATTTGGGGAATGAAGTTTAATTTGGACGCTCGACCTATCTCAAAACCATGGTGGAAGCTAGAATACCATGACTAATGTTGGAAACCACAGTTGAAGCCAGAAACCATGATCAAAGTCAAAACAAAGAGTTGGAACACTCACAATGACACCCCTTAGTATGCCATTGCGCCGTTACGTGTTAAACTCTTTATAAATCTTCCTTTGATGGCATATCATAATCACGGCATAACAAAGTCAAATATACAATTCAAAAATACTAGATGGATGTATTATCAATATGGCAACCATCAAAATACAACTCACATGAATTAGTGTAGATGCAATTTTTATGGTAGGTTCCTAAATGTTAAGAAAAATAAGTGACATAAAATGTCACAACCCAGATGTCATGACCGACACATAATACCATATACTCTATATCTACATATATAGTACTATGTCAGCCTCCTTAACCTTGTACTCAACACTATCCATAAAAAAATTCGAGAGAGTCTCCCCTAAAACTTTGCCTTATCCCAAAGAAAGTAATCACATAATAAACAATTCATTCTTCAATAATTCCATAACAAATGATATTCAACATACTACCATCAACCATTATTCATAATTCATAATCTACAATTTTCAACACTCTTATCCAGTATAAACAAATCCACCTCCTCTAGGTGATATTACATATATAGTGATAAGTATAACCATACAAAATATGAGCTTACAAAACAATTACGCATATGCACACAGTAGTGACTGAAGAGTCGTCTATTCTTCTAGTGTTGGTCGTTTCCCTTTTCAATCTATCCCAAAAATGTTCAAGAAAATAAGTGGTTACAACACGTTCAATGAATATTCTTCATCTATGATATTTAGATGTATTTAAATAACCATGCAGACCATTAAATTAAGTAAAACATTTGAATTCATCATGTACACTTAAACAATACATATATGCACTTAATATAGTGGTCATGCTATTTTTTCAATGTCACACCCCGACCCCCGGGCCGAACATCATATCTGTCAATCTAAGGCCTTGTTGTCAGGTGTCGCGTGGCTCCAAGCTCAGCGCGTGGTCCGCCGAGGCACCGGGCGTGCGACAATCATCATCATCTTTTCACTAACCTCTATACACGAGGTTTAGATCAATTCATAATTTCAAATAATCATTTCATTCATGCTTCACTAAGCAATTAATTTCAAATCAAATTCACCGGATGTTCAAAATCATATTCATACTAGAAATCAAGATAATAGTAGCGGAAACACTTTTCGGATCAAATCTTTCTAAATCATTGAACACTGTTTAACATACAATATCTAAAAATCATCAGTTCATCAATCAAAATAAAAACAGTGTTCAAGATGGTAAAACAG
>JAJIYU010007927.1:0-18689 GCA_030144865.1 Tinospora cordifolia | reverse complement strand
GTATAGAATACGTGTGGGTGTACGTGTTAGTTACACACATGTAAAAAAAAATATAATAATACATGTTGCGTATATAAGCTAATTTAAATTAAATTAGTCATTGAAAAGAAAATATAATTATTGAATTAAAAAAAAAAGATATATATATATATATATATATATATATATATATATATATATATATATATAGTTGTGTGTGTGTATGTGTGTGTGTGTATAAGATGGAAAGAATAAAGAGTACAAAGTCAAAGCGCATTGCAACCCATAAAGCCCAACACAAGGTCCAACCCAAAAAATCACAACAAATGATGCATGAAGGAGTGGCGAAATTGTAAAATGAAGCAATGGCAGAATTATAAATTGTGTGAATTAATTGTGGCTCAACTGGAAAAGAATTTGGGGCATGATTTGTGCAATACAAAATGTGTAAATAAGCAACACAAGCACGATTCGACTAGAATGACGAATGGCACAATAGGGAAAAACACAAAAAGGGCAAGGGACCGATTGGAATGAAATTTGGAAAATAAATGGTGGAGCATGAATTGAATGGCAATATGGTAATTGTATCTCATTAACAACGGCTCGCCTCGAAGGCATGACATCGGTGTGCAAAAGTTGAATGGCAAAATGTGTAAATAAACAGAAAAGTGCTAGCACGATTGGAACAAGAAAGATGGCCCAGTTTGGGTGTAACACCCCAATTTTCAACCGAACCTCCGTTCACGTGTTACCTCACATGTGGATCGTCGCCCGATAAAAATTGAGATGCTACTTAAAAGTTTCGTTCTGTCAAAATCTTTTTCTTTAAACTTAAGTTCATAATCATTCGTTCCCAAGTAAAAGTCTATGTGAATGACCTATACTAGACAATAGATCAAAATAATTTTCCAATACATTCATTGGATCTAGTAATACATTTTATAAATGGTGCAGCAAAAATACTTTAAAATTTGAAATCAAACTGAAAATGTTAAAAACAAAATATTTCTTACAAATCTAGTTAACTGAATTTAAATTCAAATGAATACAAGAGAAATCATTCCAGAATAATTAGACAAATACCACCTATCCCGGGACGACCTCCCCAATGAGGCATCCACTAAAACTGTGAATCTTCTGATGTACATTAACATACTCTATGTCCATGTGTACCTGAAAAATAAAGTAGGAGTGAGCTCGAAAGCTCAGTGGATCGTTCATACACATCATATGCATTATACAGAGCCAATCCAAAACATTACAAACATTTTCAAACATTAGGCGTTCAGACATTCATTTGTTTTAGTTGTAGTCTAAGACCAGAAGAGGGTTAAGATGTCTCTCGGTATTCCCTGTGATCGAATCAAATCTCAGAGGGTTCCAATAACCATCTAAAATCAATCGACACTCACATCACAGCCTAAGAGAGCGTACTTATCGCGACTCGTAACGTCTTCCAAAGACTCCAAGCTATCACAGTCCGCTCTGGGTGGAAATATCTACGATCTGTCTTATGGCTCAACAATCTCAAGCAGTGACATATAAGAGATGTCACCTCGATCCACTTCAGGCTCGTCAATCGTACCAGTACGTAGATTCTTAATAAACCATCGTCTTATTTTAGTGTTACAAACAATCTCCATCACGTCAAGCCTCATACCGTTTACTAGGAAAATAATTTAAACTATTCATTCAAGTTAACGTGATAAGATGCATGAGTGAACCATAAGACCTAGATGCATATGTTCCTAGTCATGCAGGCCATATTTAATCCAAATGCAAGATCATGTCATGAACTA
Source organism: Tinospora cordifolia (assembly GCA_030144865.1). Classification (NCBI taxonomy): domain Eukaryota; kingdom Viridiplantae; phylum Streptophyta; class Magnoliopsida; order Ranunculales; family Menispermaceae; genus Tinospora; species Tinospora cordifolia. The sequence continues at coordinate 16,908 of JAJIYU010007927.1, read as the reverse complement.
ATTACGCATGGATTAAACAATTCATCACACATCATTCACATAAGCCAAACAATTCCAACTAATTTCCTAATAAAATTCTAACAACCTAGAACTATTCAATCAAATGCTTTGAATCTTAAATTCATATAATACATATGAGCAAGGAAGTCACGCCCACCTGAATTTACCGTTCTTTAGGGCGACCTTGCTTTCTTTCAAGTAATTTCATACTATAAAATGTACAAATCTGAAATTTACCACTTAACACTTTATTCTCAAATTAAGTGATTTTTATTTTAATTAGAAAGTCTAAATGTCAATTTCCACTAATTTAGGATTATTCTAAATTCCTAAAATTTGGTATATTTTTAATTAATATAGTTTCTTAGTCTTTTGGATCTTCTTAATTTGAATTTAAAACTTTAATAATCTACTTACAATTCTTTCGTAAAATTAGATTTCTAATATCTTAATCTTCGCAATTTAAATAATTGATTAACATCATAGTTAATTTAGTTTCAAACAAAATAAAACTTCTAAATATTAAAAGTTTAGTTTCAAGGCTTAGTATTTAAATCTTTTCTTATAAAAGGTTTTAAATTTGTAGGAGTTTATTTTTCAAGTTTTGGACTAATCAAAATAATTAAATTTCCATCTTCTAATATTATTCCTCATCATATAAAAGTTATGCCTAATTAAATTAGAATTCTAACATTGGAAATCTTTTTAATTTTGGTTTCTAAAATATTGAACTTCCTTATTATATTTTTTTTCTTCTAAACGTTTAAAATAAATTAAAAAAGTTTATAATAGCTTATTCTTAATAACTTTTAATTCAAGATCACAAAATTAGATAAATAAATAAATGATTAAAAGAAAATTTCATACCTCAAGGTTTTCGAGCAATATTCACCATTATAGTTTGTTTTCACATCCAACAACATTCAATCTCCAACTACGAACTCATCAGAATGCACAACCCAACAAGATTTAAACCCAGAAATTCACACCACCTCTGTTTCCCGATGGGCCGAAACCACAAATGAAATCTCCAAGCAAATATCTTCTAATTCCTCTTGATGACTGTCAAGTCTTTGGATCTCAATTTCGGATCTGTGCTTAATTCAAGAATCAGAAATTGAAGCTAATGAAAACAAATCGTACGCCTTCTAATTTATGTTGGACGACGTCCAACTCAACCAAAACCAAATTTTTGAACCCCAAATCATCACGGACAGCAACAACTAAATCATGAATTCCCCTTTGCGAAATACATCCAGTTCGTTCTTTTCGCTCAAATCGCCCAAGAACTTCTCTGTTCACAACTCATAGTAACAACAACCATGATTTTTGCTCATTCACGCACAGACATGTTTCTGATTCATCCCTCTTTGTGCAACAAAACACCCCCATCCAGGGCTTCTATTTTCTAATCTTCTCTATCAGTCTTCTTTCCCATACACAGCAGCAGCAGCAGCAACTGCTGCGTCTTCCCTCCTCCTCCCTCTGTTCTCGTTTCTTCAACAACAGGAGGTTTAGGTTTGTTCTTGCTTCTTCATTCTCTGTTTTTTGTTTTCTTTTCTTTATCTTCTTCATAACCGTTTTGATGACCAAAAACCAGAAATGAAGTCTTCAAAACCGTTGCTCCTTCTATGTGTGCCGAACGCATGAGCTAACCCAACAATTCCAGGTTTCCTCTGTTCGTTACACAAACACACACGAGTAGCTTCTTCTTTCATTCGTTTCTTCATATCAATCCAGCAACAGCCAGCTCCGTCCGCTTCTTTCCATTATTTCTTCTTCATTCAGTGGTAGCACCAACAGCAACGGTAGCACCAGCCGCAGCAGATGGCAAAACCAGCAGAGGCTGGTCTTCTTCCTCTTCCCTCGTCCGACAACAGAGACAGCAGCAGCAGAGATCTCTTCTTTTCCTCGTTTCACCAACAGCCACATCAACAAACTAGAAAAAGGACTCTAACTCCCACCAGCTGATCTTTCTCCTTCGATTTCCTCTTCTTCGACCACCGGACACCACTTAGAAAACCAATCCCGTTTTCCAGTTTTTTTTTCTTTGGTTCTTCAACTTCAATGATCACGGACAGCCCAACCAGATTTTTGGATCTAGTTTTCCAGACTTTTCCTTCTTCATCAACCTCAGAATCCAGATTCCGCTCTTTCTTTGAATTGTCCAACCATTCGTTCTCGGACCCTCTTTACCGCCAAAAACTAATATTTTTCAGTGCAGTCTTTAAATTTCTAGATTTTCATTCATTTTCTTCGTTTTCTTTTTTTTTTTCAATTACACAATGTTAAATTAAATTTTATTTTTTCGAAAAATACTAAATTTTTCATCCACCAATAGCTAACGTCATTTTTTCAACCAATACTGGATATATATATATATATATATATATATATATATATATTCTTTCTTTCTTTTTGGCCAATAATCATACATATATTTCTATCGTTATAAAACATGATTTTATTATCTTAATTAATTTATTTTATAATTTTCTTGTCGACACATTCGCAAACATCGTGATATCTTCATTTATTTTTCAAACTATACTTCTAAGCATATATTTAATAAACACTATTTTTTACTTTATTATTATTATTATATTTTTTTCTCGCCATTCGTGCCATCGCGTTTTCATTTTTCGAATGACTCTCGTCGTCGCGCTCGCTCCTTCGCGTTCGCATGAGTAAACTATAAATAATTTATTTTTCTAAAGCACGGTCTATCTCTATTTTTAAATGAAACATGATTCTACTTCAATCATTATTATTATATATTTTTTTGTTATTTTATTTTAAATTCTCATTTTCTAGCAAAATACTATTTTTTTTCTTTATGCTTACTCGCGACATAGCGCGCTCACAAGATTCTGGGATGTTACATTGGGTGAGTCGCAGCAAGATTGTGGTCTTGCTAGGTTGGACCCTGGTCTTGCGTGTGTATCTCATGCATGAAGATGAGCATAGTCCATATTGGATTTTCGAAAAATTAAGTTGACTCTATGATCATGGTCTTGCAGTTAGGGTGTGATTTACGCTCTCTTAGTGATTAATTAGGGCTTAAACAATGGGTTTAGAAAGATTATAAATAGATGTTTTTTGTTAGGTTTTAATTATTTGGCCATAATTCAATTGCTGAGATTGTTGTCACGGCCAAAGCTAAAAAGGAGAAGAAAACTAAAAAATAGAGACAAAGAATAAGAACACAACCAGATTATGATCTTATATTTGTCAAAATCTTTTTTTTCTTGATCTTCGCACTATGTCTACTAGATTCTTTTAATTTTTAGGATGTAATTTTGATTATATGAGCCTTTAATTTTTTGTTTTGATTAATCTATTTTGAAGTACTGTTTTATATTCTATGTTCTTAATACTTTTTATTGATTGACCACCTACAAACTGATCTCATATTGTTGAAATAACTTAGGAGAGAGGTTCAATAATCAGATAATCAGAGTATAGACTTATATGAATCAATTGATCAAGAGGTTCTTGATTCTATAGGAGGTTCCACATAATTAATATGTTTAATGCATTAGTTTATTGACTACACACCTCGAGAGAAGGTATTAGGCAATTTGACTAATAGGATCAAGGCGTCTAGGGAGAGGGTTTTGATTACTCAATAACCTACAAGAACAGAGTTTAGATTAATTAAAATAAAGATTAGAGATGAATACATGATATTTTAGTATCCTAGAATCTTAATTCGCATAGTTTTCAAATCAGCAATTGCTTATTTTCCTTTTAAATTTTGTTTAAAGTATTGAAATCTTGTTTCGAGCCTTAATAAAGTTAATACTAAAATTTAATTGAGATTTAAGATTTGAACCACAAAATGTTCCCAAAGGACAATATCTAGTATTTCACAATTACTATTGTGATCCTATACACTTGCATTGATACCGACAATGATATTGTTATACTTTTAGCATATCAATTCTAAATATTTTTAAATATTGGTATACAGTGATGTAACAATGGTATAACATTGTTGCATCCCAAATATAATCTCTAAAAATGGTATACAATGGTATATGATCTCTAAAAGTCCTAAATAATGTCAGACCGGTGGTGAGTATGTATTGGTTCACTAGTCATCGATCAAGTCTGAGGGCTATCGGAGCCTTCTGGTCGAGTAGAGGGTGAAGTAGTAACATGCTCATCCCTGTTCATCCATGTTCACATGTTGCATGTGCATCTTGTTGCCTAAGACGCTGATCAATCGAGTAAGAAGAGCAACAGAGGTGTCCTTGCAGTGGACAATATTATGTAGCATGCGACTTCAAAAAGAGTTTCGATTAGCAATGAACAACAATAGTTTTGAGTTTCAATTAGAGGTGAATCTACAAGCAGATCAGAGGTGAAGATGGCGAACAAGGGTTGGTCGACAGTGATTACAATGACCAATCTGTATAAGCAACGAAGAAGAAAAAGAAGCAACACAGAAAACAAAGGGGCGAATGGCGGAGATGCAGCAGCGATAAATGAAGTAGAGGAAAACAACAGGGCGAACCATGGAGATGCGACAATGATCAATGAAGCAGAAAAAGCGAACATCTGCCCTCGAAAAAAGAGGGCAACATTCAACTGAATAGCTCCAAGATCACTGCAAAAGAGAAGACAATATTCAACTAAACCAACTGCTCGACACAAGCGCTAGCATTTGGAGAATGTTCACTAAAAGTAGAAGGAATCTAGCGACTCTTATTAGTGAAGATAGTTTTGGAGATCTTGGTGAAGACGAACTTTCCTCTTCCTTCAGAGAAGTGAACAATGCAAATCAGAGTCCAAGTCTTTGTAGCTCTGACGAGTTGCCAGCAAGTGACAATTTTTCTCTGGCTTTGGTTGTTATTCTGCCTCCATTGGATCTTTGACCTTAAGGCAGGTGATGGTGATGTCGTAGGTTTTTGTCACTATATATATTCCATTAATATCGATAATATTTAACAATATATGTTGTATGTGTGATAAAGAAAAAAAGATGCATACAATAATGATATTAAGTTAATGTGACATTTTATGTAATTTTCTTATGTAATTATATAAATAAATCAAAGACAAGGGCCTTTGTTTTGGTCTTTGACTCAAACAGACTATTTTTAAAATTTTGAATTTAGTTAACTATTTTTTTCCAACAACCCATTAATTGTTTTAAGATAGTTAATTAATATTTTATTGGTTGACTAAAAGAATGATTTTTTGGATTAAGCCTTTTCAATATTTGTAAATAATATTTTGTTTTACAGATAAGAGATGCGCTTTTTGAGAACATAGAAAATCTATGAACTTGAAAATTTTCAGTTTGCGAGCAATTCATTTCAAGGTACTTCAATATGATTTTTTGACAGTCTTATCCTGGGGATAGCATCCCGTTGGTCTTCGAGCACATGTGAAGGGGACAAATTTTGTCTTAGGACATTGCAGAGTACAAGCTTCTATCAATCAATTCTATTTTATTTTTCTTTTGATTATTATTTCATTTATTGTTATTTTTTTAATTGAATTTTGTCTAGTAGAAGTCTAACATCTCTACTAGAGCCTTGAAGACTTCTAGAGATTCATAACATTCTACTACAATAATAGGTGGATGTAAATTGGAGGCCATGTTCTTATATATATATAAAAGAAATTACGCTATTTAACAATTCTATTTAAAATATTTCAATTTGTAAAGTAAAGAGAGTCAATATAGAATCAAGTATGTCATGTTCAAAAGGTTTGCCAAGCAAAGAATAAAAGAAAACATCAGTTGTGAACCAAACTCTTATAGTCCGAAAGAAAGAAGAATCAATGAAGTTAAGTTTGTCTAGTCTAACACCTTTTCTTGACTATTTATCTTAAAAAGTACCTTTTTTATTCTTCTGAACGCTTTAGTTTTATTTGGATTTTTAAAATCAAGTTAAACAAACTTTGTATAAAAGAATTCACTTTATATTAACATTGTAATGCTATCAGATTTAGAGAAGTTTTCAAGTTCATTTTCAAGAAGAATTTTATTTTTCAAAAAGATGTGAAATTAAAAGCATTGTGCAAATGAACATAAACCAATCATATTGTAATACCCCAAAATTTTTAAGTAAAATTAACCACCATTAATGGCATTTAATGTCATTTAAAAATCAATTAATTAATTGTAGTGACACAAAAATTGAGAATCATCATTAAATTCATTGGAGCTGAAAGTAATCAAAATAAATTAAGAAATTGAGGTCCAAAACTTGACGACAACAAGGGAATATGAAAAAGAAAACCCTATAGCTAAAATTGACCAAGTAGGCCACTTTGCATCGATTTTTGTGTTAATTTAAGGGTTACTAGGCGGTACATGTCCATATCTTGAAAGTTCCAACTTCTAGCTTCCCAACCATATATGACACATCCCTAGAGACATTCTCCCCATGTAGAAATTGATGATCCAAAGTGAGCCACTTCACCATGATCACCACTTATTGCTTTAAAATTGGCCAAAGATGCCACTTTGTACTGATTTTTTTGTCGAGTCGAGGGTAACTTGGTTGCCACCTTTCTATATCTTGAAACTTCATATTTCGAGCTTTCCAACCATGTATGGCACCTTCTGCATGCTTAAATTTAATGATCAAAGTGAGCCATTTCACCATGATTACCATGTAGTTCTACACAAACTAGCCAAAGAAGCCATTTTGCATCAGTTTTTGTGTTAATTGAAGCTTAACCATGTGACATGTGCCCATATCAATAATGTTCACACTTGTCCATATCGTTAATGTTCACACTTCACGCTTGCCAACCATTTATGACAAGCCCCCAAAGATCCTCCTTATGGATAGATATGATTTTTTGTGTCAATGTGAGAGTAACCATGGTGACATATATCTACATAGATATCATCCTAGGCATAGATAGATATAATGATCTAAAGTGAGCCACTTCACCATGATCACAACTTGCTACTCTAAAACTTGCCCAAGATGCCTCTTTGCATCAATTTTGTGTCAATTTAATGATTTGGGTGTCATGTTTTCACATCTTAAAAGTTCACACTTCAAGTTTTTCAACCACATATGACATGCCTCAAGTGACTTTTCCCATGCTTAAATATAATGAACTAAAATGAGTTACTTTACCATGATCACCACCTACAACTCAGAAATTGGTTAAGGATGCAACTTTACATCATCTTCTATCTTAATTTGAATTAAATTGAATTAATAAGGGTGCCATGTAATCATATCTTTAAAGCTCACATTTCAACCTTTCCGACCGTATATGGAACACTTTTAGAGACCTTCCTTATGTATAGATATGATGATTCAAAGTGAACCACTTCACAATAATCACCATCTGATACTCTAAAAATAGCGAAGGAGGCCACTAATTTGCTTCAATTTTTTTATGTCCATTCAAGGATAATCAGTGTGCCATGGGGTCATATCTTGTTCAAGCTTTTCGTCAATATATGACATGCCTCTATAAACCTTTCCCATGCAAAGATATGATGATCCAAAAGAAGCCACTTTACCATTATTACCAACTACAACCATGAACAATATTTTTATTAATGGTGGTTCAAGCACCACTCCACTTGCTCAAGCAACCTATTTATGATATCAAGATTGACTAAGCCATACTATGCCCTTACCAAAGCTAGCATATGTAACACCTCAAATTTCTTTTCCCTTAAATAATCATGAATTTTTTTAAAAAAAATGATGATTTAGATTGTTAACAAAAATTGACCTTGGTCAACAAGGGTTGACCAGAACAAAAGAATGGTCAAAATGCTCAAAACTTTGATAGAAATGAAATAATGTGGTAATGATTGGAGTTATCACAATAATCTAAAGGACGAACACTACATTCAAACATTCCACTTACTATCTCAATAGTCATTGTTATTACCATGATAATCTGTGTAATCTGGGAAAAAATGACATTGCGAAGATTTAAACTATCTTGAGGAGGCTTGACACTTGGATTTCCAATAATCTAAGGGCTCTTGGAATGTACATGGATTATTTGTGATTATCCACACTTGATTCTCATTGCTTATAAAGAGAAGAACAATGATTGCATTATTCCATGAAAGAAAAGAAGTTGGAAAAATGAACACCAGCATACTTGTCATGTTGGTTCACATGCAGATGCTCTATTTTGAGAAGCATGGGAGCTCTTCTCCAAACCATGCATGACCTCAATTAACATTGGAACACAGGCTTCCCTTGGTAGGGGTGACGAAACTCAAAATTTTTTGACTCGACCAAGTCGAGTGGCATCAATTTACACCTAATGCCAATTGACCTTTAGTGATACGGGGGCCCAACTTGACTGACTTGAGGCAGGTTGGGTTGAGTGAGTTGGTCGGGTTAGGCCTTTTAACTTCAACATGCCGCGAAGATCAAGCGTGAAAGAAAATGAAGTGTGTAATGTCTTCTTCAACACAAAGAAGATGAAGACAGAGCACAGAAGAAGATGAAGCGTACAAAATGATGAAGATGAAGGCGCACAAGATGAGATACTAGGAATGTGGAAAAGTGCAGAAGAAATGGCACGGAAGAAAACGATGCAGAAAACGAAGATGGAGGATCTAATAACCCAAGTTTTAGAATTAAGAAAAAAAGTTAGGATTGTGGTCCTGAAGCGGTCTTGCGTCAATTGAGGGCTAATTGTGGGACTATGGTCTCAGCTTGGAAGACCGCGATCTTAGGTTAGGAGGACCACGATCCTATGATAAAAAAAACTCATAAATCTTGGTTAAGAAGCGCAATCACAATTCAAGATCATGGTCCTGCGATTAGGAACATGTTAAGACTACGGTCCTACAATTAAACCTCAGAAATAGAAGGTCAAGTAACCCTAACCTTTGCCTCTATACATAAATAGAATCGTGCCCAAAAGAAACCCTACCTTCTAGTTTATAGTCGTGCAGTCCCTCCTCCAAACCCTAATAGCCGCCCAGCAATTGAGCTTTTCTCATTCAACACACACTCTAGGTTTGTTTTAATCCATTCCAACTTTCTTCAAACTATCTTTCAATCAAGGGGTGAAAGAGGACCGGGTATTTGGAAGAGGTTTGATATCTACAATGTTTGAAATGAATGTTGATGAGGTAAGACCATGGTTTCATACAGAATGCATATTCTTTATTTTTGGTTGGTGGTTTTACTAAAAATATGTTCATTGTTTGAGGTAACTGAGCACTAGTTGTGTTTCAACACTATTCCAAGGCAAAACAAAGAGGAAACAAACACAGTGGGGTATAATGTGTTCTCTTTTCGTTATGATACATGTTTTAAGAATAGAGGTGGTGCGATTAACGCCCACTAGTTACAATAGTAATCGAACGAGACTTTATCTATTAAGTGTACACTCATGCACATGAAATACTATGGTTTTTCTCCCACTAGGTATCTAGGAATTTGAACACATGATAACTGCCCAACTACGACCCATTACACACACTATATGACATAGTCATTAGGAAATCGTTAGATAAAGAAATTAAAGAAATAAAAATGCTACAATAAAATGAGGGATATGATTTGTGACCCTAAGAGGTTGAAGACTCGAGTAATTGAGATCACAAAACAAGGATTGGAAGGAAGCCAACAAAGAAAGAGGTGGATATGATTACTTGCTCTCTAGTTTTATCCGAGTTTAAATGTTAAACATGATGTGTGTTTATTTTATTTGTAAATGCATAGAAGCATGCTAGGGTACATCTTGACATTGATTGGATACTTTGAACTGTTGTGTTAATGTGAATAATATATAACACAATATATGTGTTTATGTTGGTTGTTTACATGTTTTTATGTCATGAGATATGTAATGATTAATATGTTTAATTTATTTGAATAATATTACATGCTTTAATCCCATGCTTAACATAATGAGATGAATGACATGGCAATCTTAATTAAGATTCAACTAAGACTTGAACTAATTACAGGCGTGCTCCATTAGCACTATGGTGTTGATGAAATAATAGGTTAGCCCCTAATTCTCAATGATAGAACGATGGTTGCGATCCTAGTTCTTTGGAAATTGAGTGATGGGTGTAACCCTAGTTCAAGGGTTGGTAATGGGTGTGCTCCATTAGCACTCAGGAATTTGGCATATGGTGCATTTTCCTTGTTTCCTTGATATGATGATGACAAGAGAAGAATGGGGTAAAGGCTTTCGATCAAATTAACAATTGATGAACAACTAAATGTTTGAAATGTCTAATGTATGTAAAATGTTTGCATGTTTGATACTTTAACTTGAATAATATTATGGATGTACTATGGATGATCCACTAGGCTCTTGAGCTCACCCCACCTTTCCATTTCAGGTAACCTTTGAGGTTGTCTGTGTTGCAGGTACAACTGGGTACCACATTGGTTGTACACCTCACTCTTGAGGTTGTCATGGAATCTTTTTAATTGTTTTAAGTACATTGGTTCAAACTGGGAAGATGACCCTTATTATTATTTTTGGTATTAATGTTTTTAGGAGTCGATATTGAGCCAGATGAGCTGGGTTTCAGAATATTACTTAAGAACTTTATGTCTAGTTTCACTTGGTTTAATCATTTGGTTCATGATCACCTTTTCTCTTTATTTATCTCCATTTCATATCTCTTGGTATGTCCAAAATGTTGATAGACCTTTTATACGTACTTATGATGTTGATATTTGAACGGAATTAGAATTAGTAACGTCTTGGTTCTCGACATATGACATATGGGCTGATATTTAATGATTTATGGGCGCACCTCTCCATGTATGACCCTGATGTGACAGAAATGAAAGACTGAGAACTAGGGTGTTATAGAGGATGCTTGACAAAGAATTGAAAACCTAAAATTAAGAAAGATGAGTTGGGTAACTAACGCGTAGCGAAGGCGAAGTTTTGGCTTGTGAATGATAATGGTGGCTACAAGCTGAAACTGAGAAGGAAGAGAAAAAAAAAGGTAACGTTCACTTTCAAATTTTAGAAAAGATAAGAAAAAATGATCATTTTTGGTTCTTTTTCTTCATTCTCTCAAGATAAGCAGAATCGATTGGGGGTAACTAGGCAAGGGCTTACATTAACAGGTCGACTTGGGTTCGACTTGACCATTTGAGGCTAGACCCAACATTGAAGTTGATTTTTGTTATACCTGACCTAGCTGACCTAATTTCTAATTATACTCGACCCAACCCGATCCGAAATGGTCGAGTTGGGTCAGTTAGGTGGCTTACACCCCTATCCCATAGATAGAACACCCAAAAACACTTTTTGCAACCTATAATCCTATCTCATTGACCTACCACCCATTATTCTTGAAAAGAAGCCAAGAGAAAATAAGGTACCATTTTCTATGGAGTGAAAGTTAAAATATAAGTGTTAGCATGAGAAAGAGGGTGGTTGTGGCTTCAAAGAGCTTAAGAAACAACAAAGTAAAACCACATTATAAGCATATTTGAACCTCATTCCCTTCTATTCTCACATATGTTAAAGTAAACCCATCCATGACCACCATGTTCATCATAGAAAGAGGATGTCCAAATGTTTTTGGAGGACAAATTGCACAAGCCAATGACCCCAATTAACCAATACCTATAATATCCCCTTTCGGTTTGCATATTAATCTCACAAAATTATAAAAAACATTTAAAGTTTTTTTACTTATACATACAATAATATATATATTTGTGAAAGTGGAAAACCTTTTTGAGTAGATATAATAGAAAAATAGTTGATTTATTTGAAAACTTGTTCCTCGTCTTTGACTACTTGTTCAAGCTGATGGGAAAACCTCTAATCAGGGTGGCTAGACTGAGTTTGCTTAAAAAATTATGCCTTCCTAGAGTAGGATAACCTACCTCCCATTTGATGTTTAACTTTACGTGGGACAAAGTTTATCCACTAACAACTTAAACTTGTAATCTATGTCTCAGAACTGTAAAAAAAAAAAAATTTCTCCATATTCCAATGTATTACTATTATCTGAGTCATTTCTTTATCCTACTAGTTTATTGGTTTTTAAAAATTAGTTTTCACAATAGTATTAGTATCATGAGTATTAATAACAAAAGCATAATGTAGTAATGGTATGCCCAAAAGTACCCCACGTCGGGCTTCATTGATCAAATGGCTTTTAATCGTTACATTCGTGATTTTGTACATATTAGTTTTTAAAGTAACATTATAAGGCATACATAATTAAGAAATAATGATAGTAAGTTCTGGTCCAAGTCCCTCAGTTGATATATTTGTTTCCTACAATTGAAAAATGGAAGGGGTGAGCTCTATGAGCCGAGTAGATCATTCTAATTCATAGAAAATCCAACAATATAGCAAGCACATCATACAATCAACGTCTTTTTTTCAACACCCTAAACAAATGAATAAAATTCTCTAGGATTGAAAATCTGCCACAAAGATTACAAAATCACACCAAAAACCATCACAGCGATAGTGTGCTTCTATTGACCCTTTTTGGGGTGATATTGAGGACTTGATGGGTTGAAACTTTTACCTTATTCTTGGGGTGTTTTAACCCATTATTAAAAGCCCTTGAACCTTCATAAACTGAGCCTAGAGTAGTTTGGAATCAACTAGGAAAGAGGAGGAGAAATCAACCCACAAATGGTCACATGTGAGGGACAACCTTCCAACTAATTTTAGAGTTATTTTGGCCATGATATGTTGCAAGTTTTGGAACCCTTCTTGACACGTTTTTTAACCCCTATCCATGGTAGAAAGAAACACTTCCAAACCTTTGAAGAACTAATCCTAAATTTGTTAGAAACTAGCTACAAATCTTAAGTATAAAAAGGAACAAAAAATTCTCATCCATGGTGGGTTTTTGGGACCGATTTCTAGAAGCTTTCTTGATGTAGGTTATTGCACTTTTTAAGTATTCTTTGACTTTGAGCTGATTTCAAGCTACATATAGTACCTCAATCACTCAATAAACTAATCCTAAAGTAGTTAAGAAGACAACCCAAAAAGTGGCCTTAGAACTTACCTAAAACTGTTGCAAAAGGGATATTTTGGACATGTACAATTTTTGAAAATATAATACATCAAATATTAAGGAAATATGATTTTTAAGGAAGAAATACGATATTTAAAAAGAACATATGAATTTTTGAGTAAGTATTTAATTTTTTTAAAATTTTGAATTTTTAAGAATTTGTTAATTTTTGGGAGAAGAAAATTGATTTTTTTTGGGTAAAATGTGTATTTTTTAGAAAAAGTGTATAAATATTTCAATTTAGAGTATATTTGAAAATTTTGAGAAAAATGAAGGGCAAAAGAGTAATTTTACAAATAGGATTAAATATAAAATTCAATAGGCATTGATCCAGTGCACTAGAAGCTACTTAATTAACCAACACTTGGATGCCAAAAAACAACCTAGAAATTTTCTAAGTATGGCGTTTGAGGTGGGGAGATGTAATTTTTAGAACGCCACTTAGATGAATACATATCTCTTTCTAGCTAGGTGTTAGCATGAGGTGGCAATACATGTTGCCAGCTATCCACGCATGTCTTCAATGTGTCTAATGGAGTGTCATGTGTCGAGAAAAACCCATGCAAAGTTGGCTGCCAATGGCAGTTGCATAGCAGTAGCAGCTGTGTATGTGCAAGGTGACAACTTTGGACACTCTTACACTGAACCATGTACTATTTCATGGCCAACCAAGAGCATGAGGTGGTAGTACTCCTTGCCACCTTTTTCCACATGTCATAATATGGGCCACGTGTCACCTAAAAAGTATTTCAAAGTTGCCTATAAACACTATAAGAAATCACACCTACAACAACGTGCAATATTCGTTGTTATACCCATACGACAACGTTCATGGTGATGTTGTCGATCAGGGTGTTCTTAAACGGCCGACTACTAATGGTCACGAGCCTGTTGTTGTAAAGCGTTGTGTATCAGTTTGACAGTGAGGTTATGACAACGTTTGCCCATTATTAAATGATTCAATCTTTTAACACATATTCGACAACATTCACAATGTCTGTTCTTGTAGAGATGTTATAACAACAGACGCACATTGTGGAAAACCTAACCTTTAACAACGGTCACGTGTGTGTTGTTGTAATGCGTTGTGTATCGTTCTAAAGCTGAGGTTACAACAACGTTCGCACGTTGCTAAATGCTTCGATCTTTTAACACATATTCGACAACGGTCATAATGCCTGTTGTTGTAGACGTATTATAACAACGGGCGAACGTTGTGGAAAACCTTACCCTTTTAACCTTTCAACAACAACCGTTTGCACGTTGTTATATCATGTATCTTACAATGAAAATTGAACGTTATCATATGTTTCAATTTTTTTAATGATAAAATTATTTTAATACAATATATATTACATATATTTACCTGTATCAAATTCATAATATTAAATAAACATTATTAAACATTTGTTCTATCATTTCAAATGGTTTATTTAGTATCACTTAAGAATAAAAAATTTCATAATGCCAAACATATATATACAATCCATCAAAAAGTGTAATATAATTATTATTACACTACTTATCATTATTAATTAATCCTAATAAACAAAAATAAAAAAGTTCTTAAGCAAAAATTCTTCTTGAAGGATCATCACGTCTTATCTTGATATACAATTCAAGCATATAAACTCAAGTTCTCCATCGTTCCAATCTTTATATATATACCTACATTAAAAAACAAATGAAGTTAATTAGATTAATTTTTTTAAACAAATAAGAATAAGAGATAAAGAGCAACTGTAGTAGTTCAAGCAACTCAATATATATCTAACAAAGGCATATAAGAACAAAACAAAAAAGGATACTATACATAGTTTTACATGATCTATAGAACACATAGCTCCACCAGGAGATTGGACACCTAGACCTAGCTATATATTAATTTTTCTTAAAATTAAAGCATATATATACGTGAAAGCTAGAGATGAAATTTCACATTGTTTATTAATCTTAAACCAAAAGCTATAATAGTAATCAACATTGTTTATTTTAAACCAAAAGCTATAATATTAGTAATCAACAAACATTATAAATCATGAACGCGAAAGAGTAGATACCTTATACTAAAAAAGAAGAATAGTAGCCCTAAGGAAAATAATATTAACTGAAAAGTGAATACTTAATTCACCCGCTTCTAAAGTCTCCTTTTTTGTCATAGTGGCTATAGAAGACATAATATGTTTGTTGATACAAAATGAAAAGGAATTAACTAAATATTTTAGATGCAATAAATAACTATCATATCACAAAATTCAATTAAGAAAAATGAATAATGAGTTATAGTATAGAACCTAATGCTTACATTATTCACAAAATAGTGCCATTTAGGTCAATCTTAGGATAATGTTCCACGTTTCCATTTCCAAATGTTGGTATGTTCATGGGCTCATGTGTCAAGTTTATACTTTCCTCATATGCTTGTAACTCATGAAAACCTCTTGGAGGAGCTCTCAAAATGACATACTAGTTAGATGTTTCATTTTCTCTAGAATAGAAAACTTGCCTTGCTTGTGATGCAAGAATAAATGGATCCTTATCAAATTGAGATTGCCCCTCATCAAGATTGACTAATCTAAATCCTTCTTCTTTCTTGACACCATTGACAATATTAGTCCATTCACATTTAAAAATAGGCACATAAAATATATGATAATCAAGAATTATGATATCTCTTAAGACTCCATAATAAGTGACCTCCCCAGATTGTCGTGATTGATCTTTTTACACTAGACCTACAAAGAGTTATTGCTTCAACTGAAACATCATTATTTTGTCGGGATTTCTGTACATCTTTGGTATGAAAACAGAGACCGTTTATTACATATCCCTGGCACGATAATACTTGCTGCCTATGCCCCAGTGTGATCCATGTTAGCTTACTAGAAACATTGTTATATCCAGCAAGCTCCTTAATCTGATCATATAGCAAAAAGAATATAATGAATACTACTTTGCTAAGATAAATGGAAATGCATGTTGAAAAATTCTTATTTACCTTATCACAAATCCATCTATTAAATTCATCCATGTGTCTTTTATACAACAAATGTTTATTCCTTAATAATCTTTTATCTGAATGTCGAAGTTCATTCAAGTGCATTCTAATAAACAACATAAAGTTAGCTCCAACTTGAACGAAATACTCAGATATTCATAATTTATGATATGTATTATAAGAAAAATATATCGACTCTATGTAAAGTTGAACTTCTAAACTATTTAATAAAACATAACGGTGAACAATATTCAAGATATCAGACGGAAACACAACTTTCTTTTTACTAAAAATTGGGTAGCCCTCCAATTCTATTTCATTTTCTTCATCTTCATTTTCAACATCTTCATTGCGTGTCGATCGAATCCTCACCTCATGTGCTTTTTCTATATATTTGCTACAAAATATGGTACACTCATTGGCAAGATATCGTTCAGCTATACAACCCTCTGGTCGTGCACGATTCTTAACTTAGCACTTTCATGAATCTAAAACACCACAAAGATTAGTACATTCAATTATTTGGTGAGCAATGAACTAAGATACATATATAATAAAGTAGCTAAACACATTAAAGTGATACATATTCTTCCTCTCAAATGGATACATCCACCGATATTGGATTGGTCCACCCAAAGAAGCTTCTCGTGCCCAGTGAATTGTTAAGTGAACCATAATATCAAAAAAAGATGGAGGAAAAAATCTTTCAAAAATGCACAAAGTTTTGGCTATTGAATCATCCAAGTCCAATAATAAATCTCGATCAACTATCTTATAACAAAGTACATTAAAAAATCTACAAAGCCGTGAAATTGCATATCTTGGACCATTTGGTAGAACTCCTCTCAAAGCAACAGACAAAATTTGTTGCATTAATAAATGACAATCATGTGACTTCAAGCCAAGTATCTTACAT
>JAJIYU010007926.1:0-18583 GCA_030144865.1 Tinospora cordifolia | reverse complement strand
AAGTAAATTACCAAGACAATGGCCCATCCGAATTCGGTTAACCCGACGCAAAGCTTGACCCAAATAAAAACGGCTATGCTTCTTAAACCAAGGCCCTTCTCACGATGAACACCTTCTCACGATGAACAAGGCACTCGACCATTATCTTCCATCAATCACCTCCAAGTGTTTTTCATTTCATGATCTAAGCACGAACACCCACTTAGTTCAAAAACTCCATGATTCCCACAGCTTAAACTCAGTGAATTCAGTTCATTCAATCATTCTAAAATCTGGGTTCTCCAATGACCTCTTCACCAGGAATCATTTGCTCAATTCGTACCTAAAACTTCGTAGAATCAAAGATGCCCACCAAGTGTTCCACGAAATGCCCGACGCAAATGTCGTTTCTTGGACTTCTCTCATTGCAGGTTACGTCAATTCTGGAGAGCCAGAAACAGCTCTCCAGTTATTTGGAACAATGTGTAGAAGGAAATCAGCTTTGCCCAACTCTTTCACTTACTCTGCTGCTGTTAATGCTTGCTCATTCCTTTCTGATATAGGAACAGGGCAGAGAATCCATGGGAGGATTGAGAAACTTGGGTTTCAAAGCAGTGTGGTAATCTCCACTGCACTCATCAACATGTATGGGAAATCGAACAATGTTTCTGAAGCTCGTCGAGTTTTTGATACAATGGATTACAAAAACATTGTCTCTTGGAGCTCGATAATAGCAGTGTACTCTCAGAATGCTATGGCCAATGATGCGCTTCGCCTCTTTGGGGATTTTGTTCAAACAGGTTCAGAATTACCGAACCAATTCATGTTTTCAAGCATTATAAGTGTTTGTGCAAGCTTGGGCAGATTAAGCGCCGGTAAAGTGACCCATGGAGCTATAATTCGAAATGGGCACCTGGAAAATGATATAGTTGCAGGTGCTCTTGTCGACATGTATGCAAAATGTGGTTGCATCGGTTATTCTAGCAAGGTTTTCCGGCAGATTCAGCTGCCGTCAGTAATCCCATACACGTCAATGATTGTGGGAGCCGCAAAGCATGGACTTGGGAAGATTTCACTTGAGCTTTTTGAAGAGATGTTGGAGAAGGGAATTACACCCAACAATGTCACCTTCATTGGTGTGTTGTACGCTTGTAGCCATTCAGGTCTTGTTGAAACAGGTCTAGAGCACTTGAACTCTATGCAAGAAAAACATGGAATAGTCCCTAGTGCAAAACACTACACATGTGTCGTGGATATGCTTGGCCGGTTGGGTCGTGTGGATGAAGCTTATAACTTGGCAAAAACTACTCTTGCAGATACTAAAGATGCTGCATTGTTGTGGGGATCATTGCTATCAGCTGGCCGGATCCATGGCCGGTTGGATATCACAGTGGAAGCGGGTAGAAGGCTAATTGAATTGAACGAGCAACTTGCGTCTGTTTATGTAACAATGTCAAATACTTATGCATCGGAAGGGAAGTGGGAGAAAGTTCATGGGCTACGGAAAATCATGAAGCAGCAAGGTCTGGAGAAGGAACCAGGATGTAGTTGGGTTGAGATCAAAGATAAAACTTACGTTTTCTACGCTGGAGATTTGTCAAGATGTGAAAGAGTAACAGATGTCATGAGTTTGTTGAGTGAATTGGAGATGAGAATGAAGGAGAAAGGATACGTGAGCCGTAATAGCAATAAAGGGGTGGTTTTTGTTGATGTAGAAGAAGAAGATAAAGAGGGTATTGTTAGTTTACATAGTGAGAAATTGGCTTTAGCATTTGGGCTGATTAGTATTCCTAAAGGAATGACAATAAGAGTGATGAAGAATTTGAGAATGTGTTTGAATTGTCATGAGGCCTTCAAGGTGATAAGCGAGGTTGTTGCTAGGGAGTTTGTAGTGAGAGATTTGAATAGATTTCATCATTTTAAAGGTGGATCTTGCACTTGTGGTGATTTTTGGTGATTATTATCTTTATTTTTTGTTTTCTTTAAGGCTTTGTTATTATACTTTGATACCTAAGAATTGTATCTATCATATTACATAATATGGAAGTTCATATGGCGTTGCCAAATTACTTGGATATGATTAGCAAGGGATTTGCTTCTTGTTAAAAGTTTTGAGGGCATTCAAATAGATATCTTAGTACCCAACAAAAATAAGTGTGAAAAGTTGGGTAACAGCAACAAGATACATGTCATTCAACTGATATTTCTTAAAAAATGGTGGTTCGGTGCATAACATTACGTTGATCATTCTCATGCGAGTAATTGGAGGGAGGGAGGGAGGGAGGTATGGTGGCATGTAAATGGTGAAAAGAAGGCACAGATGACACCAACTTGGTTGGATGAGATTTCTAAAAAAATTTAAAAATAAAAAGGGTATTTTTTGTGTACAAGTCAAAAAAACAAAAAATTAAATAAAAAATAAAGCACATCTCATTCATCATTTGAATTATTGTTGCCAGCATCCTTGCAACCAGACTCCGCATTCACCTACAGAAAAATAATAATTCCAAATTACAACTTGAACAAAACACAAGAAAAGATTTCATAAACTATTCTTTATAACATTGTCAAAGTTTCCAAACTATATTACCCGGACTTGGATTCGGGTGTCAGGCACAAATACCCATCTAGAGGTTCGACTTGTTCGTCTTTAAACTCTAAGACAAAGGACTCAACCATAGTATATGTTGCTCTTTCTTTCTTTCTTTCTTTCTTTTCATTTTTCTTTTGTCTTCCATCTATTGTTTGTTCGATTCAACTAAGATAAACTTCACCTCTTAATCATTCATCTTCTTCCTATTGATTAATACATATCATAATATTTTAAAATTTGTCGGATACATATCACATTCCTGTGTGGAATCATAAATTGTTGAACACAAATACATCAAGCTAAAGTAAAAAGTCTGTGAAATGAAGAAAAAACCAAAGAAAAAAAAAAAAAGGGGTGTCGAAAACAAAAGAGATTGGATCCAACAATAGAATTAGTCATATGTAGATATTTTACTCCTTTAGTTGGTTTGGGTTCAGGTGTGAATTCTGAAATATGACATCAATGCAAACCAATCTCCTACATCCAGCAAGACCTATAACAGAAGCAAGAAAAGATTTTCTAGAAGACCGTTACCTGTTTGATTACAAGTCTTGGAACTGGTATAATACTGCTCTCCAGTAAAAGAGTTACTTGCGTTACTCCCAACATAATTTATTTGCGCATAAATTGCACACACCCCACTGTTACCAAAACACAAGCACAAAAAAGTGAAAGTCAGATGTAGGTAATAGCAACATGAAACGAAATGTTCAATAATGCTTAAGAGCTACCCACCTTTGTTCTTGGTGAAATTTTCACAAACCAATGCAACGTGAAGTCTTTTTAAAAAAAAAAAAAAAAAAAAAAAAAAAAAAAGCTCTTTTCCTTTCCCGTTCTAAGCATATCTATAGTCTATATCAAGCAGCTAAAAGTGATTTGCTGCAATTGCAACTAACACAACCTAAACCAAAGGAATGATTTGCAATGATTATCTAAAAGCAGATTGAAGGTAAGATTGAAACAAAAGTTGGTTAAAGAGTAGGGGGAATGGAAAAAGGGCATACCTGAGGATGCAACTGTGGCACTTTGGGTAGCATGTTTGACGTGAGCAGTAAATGGGCATAGAACAAAAACATGCTGCTCAGCGAGGTAAAAAAATGGCGTCATTGGACATGATTGCAATCTGTAACCTCACACATACCTCTTGTATTCTGTTAAAACAAAAACTTCAGCAAAATTTGGTGTTGCAGAAGGCCTGTAAGATGGCATCTATCAGAACTATACTGCTACTCATCATCCTTGAATTAGTTTCTCAAGGGTTTTTTACCTTCAAATTCATTTTTCACAGCTCCAACCAAGTTGTGACAAATCTGCATCTGTACAACCTTCAATCTTGCACTAGAAACCCACAGGTAACTAGGAATCCACTTCTTGTCCTTATCTCTAGAACTTAGAAGTTCACAAGCACCTTTACCCGTGTAATAAGCACAAAAATCTAATAAGTACAAACCAATCTAGTTTTTGTACAAATTGTACAGAGGAACCAGCCTTGCCACGTTATGTCCCTTCTCCATACAGGAAGAAACGTGCTTCACTGCTTTTGCATGCCTCCAAAGCATTCATACCGAACAAAGAATCCAAAAGGAACAAGAAATCCAGTCATAGATTGATTTTACCCCAGAACCAATTCAGCGGTTAATAGCTTCCATTGCAAGTCGCACATGACGTAGTAGTCCCTGTACATCATGGAAGTTGAAATCAAGAACCCTTTTAACAGAAGAGATGCCCTCATATTGAGCCTCTTCAAGGTTGGCATTTGCCGCTGCAAAAGCATTCTGGGATTTCCTAGAGGCTTCCATAGCCAAACTTACATCCTGTGCCTGTGAAACCACATTTATAACACAAATTATACCCTTGGCAATGCTGAAAATGGTGTTAACATGTAAAGGAACTAAAAAGCTAACATCTTATGACAATGCCTGCTTTTCCCACACCTAGTATAATAAATGAGAAGAATCTACTGTGATATTGTAAGCAAATGCTTGCAAATTTTAAATTGAAGTCCCAATAGAGATGTAGCTCGTACAAATCATGAAGGATCAAAAAAGTTCAACTTAGACAGGAATTGGCTCCATGAAGGCATAAACAACTTTCAACTTAAAACATTCTTTTTAAACTTAAGCCCTGGTCTCTCAAGTCAAAACCAACCTCCACATTGACAACACACTGAACTCCACAAGCAACATTCTCAAACAGAAAAGACCTCTAACTCTGCAAAAACTGATGTTTCAGCTTGATTCCAAATTGAATGAGCTGTGAACTTCTTAATTATGAGAGAAAAATCAATCTCTGATTCCTCTTTATAAGGGGAAAGACACCAAGCTTGCAATATATATCTATATACATATACATATGCACCACATGAGGGTCCACATACAAGAGCTCCACCAAAGCATTTTAATTTATACATCTAAAAAGAGATATCAAACCATCCATCTTGCATTTACTCATCCTTCTTACATCCACAGCCATTTACATATCCTTCTCCTCTTAGAGACTAAATCCCTTATTCTTCTGCTAGAACTAAAATCTAAAGAAGCAGCTGAGATAATCAAAATGAAAGGAGCTAAAACTGCAAAAGTAGTCCAACAACTTCAATGTTTCTACCAATACCATCCAAGGCATATAACATGCCTCGATTTGTCAAATGTTGTCATTTAGTACAGCATTTGGCACATAGATTAGAACGCATATACCTACAGGTACTCCACATCATAAGTTTACCAGATTTTACAACTTTATATGCAACCCAAATGACATAAATGTTCCTTTGCTTTCAACTAAGAAAGCACATTCTTATAAGATTGAAAGTTGCAAGGAATAAAGAATTCAGATTACATAGAAATGACAAATTTACAATTAATAGGCAACCGCAAGGGCCACAACTGGATCATAAGTCTCAAACTATCCACTATGAAAAATGACAACAACCATAAGTCTTGAGTGTTACGTGCTTGCAACTTCGAATTTCTTAAGTTCATGTAAAAATATAGAAGAATTTATGATGCATAGGAATGAGAATGCTTACAAAATTCAGCAACCTCGCAAAGTTGGGCCTGTTCTTGGCAATAATTACATGGCTTCCAGCAACATGAGGAGAGTTAGCTTCCTTTCCTAAAGAAGCTTTATCTGGTAAATCTTGATTATTTAAGTTGTCAACATCTGAGGCTGAAGATGAAGGTGATTCACCTAAGGATACAATAAAAGCAATAAGGTCATACAGAGTATAGTCAACTCCCAAAGAAAAAGAATTGCACAATAAACCAACCAATTCAAAGGAATGAAAGTTGTGAAACTCAACAAGCTAAATCAGGAATAAAAAGTTACAGTTCTGTCACCAATTATTTCACAAACAATGGTGGGATCAGTAAGAGGATTATGCCAAGGCTAGATCAGAAGTGCCAGCAGTGAACCACAAATGATCTCAAGCATCAAAAGAAACTGTACATAAAGAGAGGGAAAAAAAAAGGACGGGGTGGGCCTTGTTACCATGTAAAGGTAAAAGCAATATTCAAGGTTCACTCCTTGTTACCTTGTTACCAAACTAAATCAGGGAGGAGTTCACACTCCATATTCAAGGTTCATTCATTGTTCCATGATATAACTATAATACACACACGCGTGCACACACAAAGATTTTCTCTCTTTATAAGCAAAAGCAATTAGGAACTGAGACATGTTTTTTCATCCAAGCAAATTTATTATTTGGGTAGCAATTGCAAGTTTGCAAGAAAAATGAAAGGATATAGAGGACACCAAGTACGCATTGCCATAGTAAGAAAATGAAAAGAAGCCAAGCATCTGGTGCATAGATCCCAGATTAGGATTCTGACCTAAAGAAAGAGCTTTGAAGTTGAGAAAGACGTCAAAAAACCCTCCCACAATGATAAACAGTGCATAAAAGTAGCAGCCCTGTAAACGAAGAAGGTCTTTAAATATGCTTTCTGAATCCTGTTAACCCTAGACGCTGGAAATTAGAAGGATTCTCTAAGAAGGGCTAGCAAATTTTGCGGTTGCTCTCACTCAGATAAAGTGGAGAAGGAACTTTCAAAGCTGTTGAAGATGTCAATAAGAGCATGCCCCTCTAGGTACCTCCACCCACTCTTCTCCCTCTCAAAGCCCAATTTGTTGTCCATATTAGCCTACTTATTAAAGAAGTCCTTCATCTAAGAAATATTTTAATTAAAAATCCAAAGAATGGATAAGGAATCTCTCTAAATTCCTAATTACCTGGAGCAAGCATTCGTAGAGTAGCTTGCAGTTCGTATCTGTCTCTGTTTGCATGAGGGTGCTTGGAATAAATTACCCTCATATATGCTACTTCCATACATTTGTAAGCTAAAGCAGCAGCTGCCATTTCCTTGCATCTTTCATATTCATGGGCAACAAACCTATGAAATTCAGAAGAACTAATACCAGTAAGTAAGAAGTGATCAACTGACATGTATTAAAAATATATGATCAGTAACGAATACATACACTGTTGGGTATGCATAAAAACTCAAACAGCTTATAATCAACTTTAATAAAAAAAAAGGAATGGAAGACAAGACTTATTCTGCTAGCTCCAAATAGTTGGGATAAAAAGTTCATTAATGATAGTCTTCAACAGTTCTCATAAGGACTGCAGTCAACTCTTTGATGGTATTAGACTATTAGCAAGCTTTTACCTACGTGGATCCTCCTGAGCAAAAGATTTTCATTATCTATTTGGCTGTTAAATTGGAGCAATTGTTTACTCTCAGATTTTAGTTTATAAATGGAAATTGGAACTTTAAAAGGTAGGGTAATGTGGGTTTATACAGGATAAAGGGTGAGAACATATCTCATTTGCACCCCCGGTACATTTCTAACACTCCACATATTTTATCTTAAATAATATATACGGATATATTTATTTCTCTGCTCAAGAAAAACATAAACATTTTTTATTAACATTTTTTTATAGAAGCTATTAAAGGTGAAACTCCCAAATCCAGGAAAGCAACGAGTAAATGCCTATATATGTAGAGAAATAATGACCGCAATAATAATGCTATGCAAGTACAACCAGAGTAATGGCAAAAGATGTAATGCACAATCAGTAGCAAATTTAATGAAATAAAACAAGCTTTAAGTGAGAAACTCATGATTGACAGGAAATATGATTAGTAAGGCCCTTTGTTAAAGTATTCTGAAGCAAGAACACATTTTTTAAAGCTTAAAACTAGAAAAGAAGCTTCAATCAAGATTTTCAGACATGTATAAAGTGTGGAATATCTTTAAGGGATAATTTCGACAGTAAAATTATGATTCCAAGAGGATATGGAAACCAACTATATATTTATCTGTATGCATGCATTTAAGATCTACATGTCGTATCTCTGTCATCTAAAACCTCAATAACTTACTCGCAGAGACTTGCAGTGCTGCTATACACCTGGACTGACTGACTTTCCCCATGCTTGGCACTATCAAAATTGCAAGGTTCTAAAAGTGAAGCTCCATATAGAAACTTCAAAGCTGCCTCAAAGTATAGCCCAGTCCTCTCAAGATCCAAGCCAGAGTTCTACAATGATAACAAAATCAAATGAGCTGCCAGGATTGAGGACAACAAAACTGACAAAACATAATGATAGAAGTTAAAACAACTAAATACCTTCAGGCGATCAGCAGAGTGTTTAAGGTCCTTAGCTTCTTTCAAGGCATTAGCAGCAGCCTGATTAGAAGAATCCCTTCTAACTGCAACTGGGCCATCAGTGTCACCAACAACTGGGCCATTAGGTGTAGAGTGCCTCAAATTATGGTGGGCACCATCCTGGTTTTCTAGATTCCTTGGTTGTTTAGTCACCTTTGTTGCCGTGCTACTACTACCAGCAGCATCAACTAGTGACACATCTTTCTTGCTACCTTTGTGGACTCCGGACAACAGTTGGCGGCCTGTCTCCATTTCTGCCCTACCTCCAGAATTGGGAACTAACTGTGACTTCCCTTTGCCTGATGTCATTTCCATTTGATCAGTTGCTTCCAAGTGAGACTCATGCAAAGGTTTTTGAGCTTCCAGGTTCTGCAACTGGTTTGGTGCTGGGAGAGATCTGTCATTCTTGTCACCAATAACATCCAACCTTACATCCGAACCATCACGACTTCCCGACTTCGATGGGTTCTCTCTTCTAGCTTCACTTGACCAACTTCCTGCAGAATCTTTTCTATCCAAGTAATTATTTTCATCCTTATTAGACTTAGAACCATGCTTCTTGTTATACTTCCCCTCCCTTGGTTCTTCAAGGTAACTTGAAGATTCAATCCCAGCCTCATTAGTTTTTTTGGCAGGATGCAGTTCCTCATATTCACCGAAGGAATTGGAAACCTTGATCTTATCTTCGTTAATATCAGATTTTGAACTTCTATGCTTGTCTTTAAAACGTGAGGAGGAGCCCTTACCAGATTTTCGCAACAGAGAGTCATTCGTAGACTTGTTGTTGCTTTTCATTCTCACATCATCATAGCCTTCCTCTTTCCTTAGTGGACCTAGATGTTGCTTATGTTGGTTCAACTTATTGGCATCACCATCCACCATATGAAGATTTTCATATTCATAATGCAAAGGCTTTTTATTCGTTTTAGCTCTGGAGACAGATGACTTATTGGCATCTCTGTCCTGAAAATCTAGGGAGCCATAATGAACAACCTCAGAAGTTTTCTCCTTTCGCATTGTCCCAGATCGATCACTAACAAAATCCCCTTCACCTTCCAAGCATCTTCTTGGGCTATCTGTGACAGAAAAATTAGCATTTATTACACCATCTTTACCTAACAGAACCCTTCTGGCTGCTGTAACCTTGTCTGGATTGGAAATTCGCAAAGGAGATGAAGAAACTGACTCAACAGGTGATCCTTTCACCTCCT
Source organism: Tinospora cordifolia (assembly GCA_030144865.1). Classification (NCBI taxonomy): domain Eukaryota; kingdom Viridiplantae; phylum Streptophyta; class Magnoliopsida; order Ranunculales; family Menispermaceae; genus Tinospora; species Tinospora cordifolia. The sequence continues at coordinate 9,123 of JAJIYU010007926.1, read as the reverse complement.
CAGCATTGGCTTTGTTTTTACGGGAACCAGAAACCTTAGAAGAGCTAGAAGTAGCAGCCATGGAAGTTTGTACACATCTAACACCCTTCTTCTCAGTAGTGTTACCCTCTTGAGACTCTATGCTTCCTCCACAACTTTGTCCCAGTTGGTGGTTTTTGACGAAACCTTTTCCGTCCTCCATTTCATCAACAATGAAATCCTTTTGGCTCAACTGGGTTGTTTGACCTCTTTTGTTTATTCTATCATTCCCCCTGCTTGCAAGGGACCCACTGCCATCAGATTTGGATACCCTAGCCTTTTTTTCCTTCTTTATCTCACTACCACTAGTCTCTTCATCCAGTGAAACTTCATTCACCTGAAGCGGTTGACCTTTATTAGGAAGATCCTCTTGCTGATAAATCTGGTCATCTTGCCATTCCTCTACTTTCCTCTTTTTAATAGCAATATCCATTTTGTCAAACTTCCTGACATCCTGGAGTCCACCTTCCAAAGAAACCTGACTAGGATCTTTTGGCTTCCTGGCAGACCTTGACAAACCATCATTCGTATTGTACTTTGCATCCTTGGAGAATGGGTACTCACTAGATTTCTGTACACTTTTCTTTCCGGTGTCTCTACCCAAAAATCCATTACTCGAGCTAGGAGCATCCTTCACCACAGTCCCACCATGATCAGAAGTCCAATCCTCATTGGCATGATTAATTAAGCCTTCTGCCTTGATTTTCTTAAAAGGTGTAAAGCCACCCTGGTCATGACCCCTTTTGCGCTCCATTTGTGTGTGCCTAGTGTCTCCTGCATATAATTTAAACCAAATTGCATACTCTCAATAACATCAACTGGGAGCATCAAAGGAATTTTACAGGCATGACATCAAATTTAATACCTTCAACAGATGACAATTTCTGCTTCTCTTTCTGTTTATGTTTGTCTTTCCGCACAGCTGAGTCACTTGACTTACTTGAATGCTCAAAGACAACTGGTTTGTTGGTCATTTCATATTGTAAAGGAGACTGGTTCACATCATTTAAACTTCTACTCTTTGTAGATTGTTGTTGAGTTTTCTTTGTGGAGCTCGAAAGGTGCATGGGAGCCATACTAGCAGCCGCATTTGCTATCTCTTTCAATCCTTGCTTCTTCTTTCCTTCATTAGGTAGAGTGCTAAGATTGTTGTCCAGGTATGTTTGGTCAATACGCTGAACTCCCTGAGAAGTTACATGAGTGGAATGCTCAGCTTGTCCCTGCAGATTATTTTGATTCTCGGGAACTGGTAGTTGGTACAACGCATACAAAGCTTTTGTTGTCTCATCTTCGCTGATACTGCAACTGTTCTTTCCAGGCCTGGACAGACCATTTTCAACAATGAACTAAGCAGATGTAAAAAGAAAAACCTCATGCATTAGAATCAGAGGAATTATTAACATGAAAGATGTGTTAATTAAAATCCTGAGTCTATTTAATTGAGAATTATTGAATCAATCAGTAGATTCTATAGCATAAAACAATTATGGCACAGGAATGAACTTACAGCCAATAAAGCATGCTGCACTGCCATTTCTTTGGCAGGTCTGCAGGATTTGAACCAAATGGCAGAAGCCGCCACTTTTGACACTTATCACAACCAACCCAATGTTCTTGAATAAGCACAGGAGCCACTGCAGCAGGGACTGCATCAGAAGCATGTCCCTTTCCAGTTGGAGGAGCTGCAATCCCAGTTGCCTTTGGACAGGCCTCAGAAGTTAATTGGTTGTTGACCTTTTTACTGCTTGATCTCTCCTTTGATTTTTCGGCGAATTGGTGGCTTTCTTTCTCGACGACCCTGGGCTTAGTCTCTTTCTGCTTATCTTTAAAGGGTGGCTCCGGTGAATTTTCAGCCTGTTCCAGTTTTACTTCTCCAAGTAAACTTCTGTGGCTTAATGATGTCTTACTAGATTCCCTACATGATTTGCTCTCATCAAGATTGTTTTTAGATGAGTGATGACTTGTGACCTTTCTATCTTTTAATGCAGCCGATGAAGCAACCTTGGAGCTTTCATTTTGGAACTCACTAGCAGGAATTTCATTACTTTGGCCTCCCTTCAATTTCTTCTCTCCCCCATGCAAGGAAGGGTCCTTCTTTTTTGGCATTTTTGCTGTATCTTGTTCATGGGATATAACTTTTACATTGATCTTATCCTTTAAAGGATCTACAGGTCCAGAATGGAGACCATTCTTCCACTTAGCAGCATCTGCATCAACTTTGTCTGAGTCAATGCTTTTACCACCTTGCCCCTTCCCATCCTTCTTAGAGAAATTTTGAGTATCATTTGAAGAACCTGTTTTTCTACAAACAGAAGTCTTGTCCGCAGAACTAATGTATGAATTTGCCTTCTCAACTCTATCTCCTCGATTAGATATTGACTGGAAATCTTCTTCCACACAATCAGAAGATAAGAATTGGTCTTTAAGCATAGACTTATTTCCTTCACCAGAAATGTCAGATACAGACACAATGTTATTTGCTGCATCACCGATAGGACATTTTGAACTAGACAGGAGCGGAATCTTCAAGGAATTATAAACAAGCTCTCTGCCTTCTGGAGTTTCAATGTCTATTTCTTTCCTCAAAAGTTCACTGATTTCATTGTCTCCATCCTTACCATTATTTACTTCAACTGATGTGCCATTTCTATCCACAGACTTTGTCCTTCTTTCTCCAAAAATTTTCCTGTCTCCCTTCACTGAAGTTGAGTCATCTATCGAGCTACCCTTTTGAGCTATAGCATACTTACCATCTCTCAAAATCTTCTTCTTTTCCGTTAAATATAACAAGTTATCAGTCAAGGGTGATAGCAAAAGGCCACCGGGGACAGGAAAAGATGTCATAATCTGGTTCAACCACATTAAAAAGACTGAGAAAATGCAGTTACTCTGCAGAAAGAAAGACAAGAATATCTGAAAATATGGCAAGAATGCTTACCTGAAGAATGCTTGTGGGAGATTCATCAGGTGAATCTCGAGATTCAGGAGAGAACCCTCCACTTTCAAGAGGGCTGTCCTCTGGTGATGAAGATGGAGAGACATCAAGACCAAGGCCACTATACAACGCTGCAGTCTTTTGAGCCATATTATCAGACCCCATTTTAATCCGAACCTTAAGAGTTTGCTGGTCAGTTGAGTTATTATATTTGTTGGCAGCCTGATGTTTAGGAATAACATCACTACCGCCTGAGAACGAAGGCACGTGAACATCAGCTATGTTTGGTTTTTCCACGGGTAGGCTTTTTGAAATGCACAACGGAGCAGCGCCAGTAGAAGCTGGTCCCAACCGCGTGGAAGGGATTGAATATGGTGCAAATGTAAGCTTCTGACCAGAATCCTGTGTGGAACACAAATCAACAGCAATTTATGAATATTGAACCAAAAGAAAAAATAATAACAAATATAATTCAGCCACTTGGCCCTACAATTCTAAACTGAAAAAATGGCAGACTTTCTTTTATGTTTGAAATACATGCCTTCAAGGGCAAAGGGTTGGGAGACCTTGGTGTTCCAAATCTCTGAATTTTCTGTGGACTCCTTGAATGAGACAAAATAGATGGAGAGCGCTGTTGAGTGGGCAAAAACGACCCATATTCTCCAACCTTTGCCCCTATTTAAAATAATAAATTTCCAACCCATCACATATGGAGTACAAACAAAGCATTGGCACTTGCCCGTTATGGTCCAGAATGTGTCATCAGCCACTTACCCAAGTTTTCTGCAGAAAGTTCCCCACATTCAAAATCTTTTTGAAGGTCTCCCAAGACATGTTGAACCTTGGCATCCTTTAGTACCAAACAACAAAATCATAAGTAATAATACAACCAAAAAGACCATGCCTCAGAAGTATCAATGATAACAGTAACAAGAAAATGAACAACTATCAAACATTCATTCAAAGGCATAAGCATAGGTTACAGATTTACTTGAGATATAGAATGCAATGCCATGATTTGGCTACATTGACCATAGTGTCTGAAAAAGTGAGGAAAGAAACAAGACCATTCCACATGGATTTCCTACATCAAAATCAAAATGGCATGTGCAGCACTAGCCTCCACCCAAAAGCCCAACAAAATTCTAGTACTAACTCCAAGTAGAAGGGATGAAATTGAGCACTTAATATCTTCAAATTCTTATAGCTCTAATTAAAAATATGTTGAACACAGCACTGTGATGCTCCTTGAAGAACAAGACATTCAAGATTGACTTGACCTGACATGGTAATTGGTAAGATTGGTATTCCCAGCAACAATTATTTTAAGAAAATTGATCATCCTAATGCTTGGAATAAGATATGGATGATAGCAACAGCGTAATTTAGAGTTCATAAGACATCCAAAGCCTTGAGCTTTCATGAATAAAACCCCTTTCATACCCTCCAATCTAGAGCTCACAATCCAATAGATAGTTTGTTCTGATCATAAACATTAATCAAACTGAGAATTGAGCCACAATCTCTCAAGTTTGTAGGGTCAAACTTGATTCAAGCAAGAGTGTGAGGCACCAGAAACTTAACTTTCTATGAAATTCATAACTTTTTTTCTTGGGACCAACAGAATCTCCAATGCCTGTCAAATACGGAACAATATAATGGTGTTTATACTCTCATCCATGATTTTTTTTTAATTATATACACACACACACATATTATAAATTCATGAACCAGAACCACAACAATTCAATGCTTCGAACACCTCAAACTCAATGTTTCACAAGTAATTGAAATCAAATATAAGAGATTGTACTTCAAATACATGTGGAAATAACAATAACAGCAGCAGCAGCTAGACCAATAGCGGCCAAATTAAATAAAAAAAAGAACAAATCAAAATTTCCAGAAGAAAACCAAAAACATAAAGAATTGTAGGGAAACAAGAAGCCATACGATGTAATAGAGATCAACATCAGGGTCGATTGTCACGTCGTCGTCATCCTGATAATCATAAGCTTCTCCTTCCTCGAGCTCCGTCTCTTCCATCTCCCCTCGCTCTCCAAAGCCCCTAATTCTGAACAAGCTCACCTCTTCCTCTCATCCAAAAAACCTAAAAGAAACCCTCAATTTCTCCCCCAGCTCTCCCTAAAATCCAACATCACTTCATTCAAACAAGCAAAACTCCCCAAACTCCACTTGGTCAAAATGAAGACCCAGAAACCCTAATCAACGAAGAAATCTCCCAAAAAGGGCCATGATCACAGCTGATCCCCAAAAAAATTATATTAATCAAATCAGCTGAAAACTTAACAATCTTTCACGGGTCTGAAACATCTGATGATCGATGCAATCTGAAGCTCCCTTTTTCTTAATTTGCTTGCTTGATTGATTGATGAACGCGCTCTCGTAGATCGTCTCCGATGATGATGATGATGATGATGATGATGGTCAGTGGAGCTGGATTCGATTTTACAGAAGAACGGACTCTGGTTTTGATGTCAGAAAGTTGTTTTTTCTTTCTTTATTATTTTATTATTTTTATTTTATTGCATTTTATTTTACTTCTTTTCCTGAACAATTAAAGAGGAAAGATATTAACAAATAGTAGTAAGAAGAGGAATAGATGGCAAGCCCATTGAATCAGAGAAACCTTAGACCCTGGGAAGAAGACAAAAGAAGAAAGACTCTTTCCCTCTGTAACTTTTTTTTTAATTTCTTTTTTTGTTTTTCTTACTGTAGTGATTTTCTTCTGATTTTTTTGTAAATATATCATTAATTTCATATTTTTATTTGCTTTCTATAAAAACAAACATCTTAAAAATATTTTTTATTTTAATAAAATTTTGGCAACTATCTTTTTATTGAGATAAAGATGGAGTGCTCATTACTTTGTTACTTCATCGAATCTTTGACTTCTTTGAATAATTATTCAATATTAGGACATTTGTAATGCCCGAACGGTGATGCTCAATGGAGTGCTACTTCAGTGCCTAGAGCATTGAACGTTCTGTGTAGACAGAGTGCTCAACGCTCTGATTTCGTCTATTTTTTTATTTTTTATCTTTTATTTTTTAAAAATTAACGTGAACCACTCAATATCCCTATCACCGTTTACGTATTACGGATGCCCTTAGTTGACAACACAACAGTTGTCATTAATCAATAAGAAATAAACTTCAGTTTTTTAATGTAATTGCTCAAAATTTATTCTATTTTTTAATGTAAATTAATTATAAATTAAGCATGTTGCCATTTTTATTTTTTATCATTTAATCATTTATATATATGTATATTTAATTACATGCATATGTGTTGTGTATTATAATTTATATTTTATACTTTTTTTATTTTACATGTGTCAATCGAAATAAATTTCTTTTTTCGTTATTTTTGGTGTTGGAAAATTTTCGTATAAAAATTAAAAATAAAAATTAGTTATGAGTATCACAACCTATCTTTTAATTTAAAGAGATTGTCTTTCAAGCAATTATTAGTTAGTTGGTACATTGTTTTTAATGTATTATATATTTATGTTTGAATGTAGAGAATGAGACTTTCTTCCTAACATTTATTCATCATTAGGAGGAAAATGTCTTTTATGTTTGAAAAAGAATGTTAAGAAATAGTGAAACTTTTTTAGAGAATAAACTTAATATTTACCAAGGATTTAAAAGAGAGAGAGAGAGAGGAAATGATGTATAAATTGAATCTGAAGTATGGAATTTTAACAAAAATCTTAATCTCTTAGATTTTTTTTTTTTAATGACCACAAATTTTAGGGTTGAGGTTGTATTGGCATATCTCTCCATGTTTTTCAAACTCTTAAAAACATTCGCTTAGTGACTTTTAAACATATTTTCTAAGAAGCATATAAAATTAGAAAAAAAAAAACCAACTCGGTCAAAAAATGGTCTACAGTCATGTGATTGTTTATTGCAGTATATCTCAAGTTAGCTTTACGTGCATCTTGAAATTAATTATTATTCGAACTACAGTAAAGACATAAATTAGAGAACACTCAAAGCTCAAATCTAAGGGCGACATTAATGGTTAAATTCATCAAAGGTTTAATATACCCTTCACATCATCAACTTATAAATTTTTACTCATTAGACTATCTCTTACAATGGTTCAAATTTATTAAACTGTATTGTATGGGTCTCATAATCACATCAATATAATAAATACACTAATTATAATATTATGTATAATTACAATATTTTTAAGATTTCATAATTTTTCATATTATGAAATCTTAACTAGTATTTTTATTGGGTATAATCGAAATTGTCTATTGTTATCTTATCTTTTATGATAAATTTAAACAATTATCATTTAACTAACTTTGAGCCTTAATAATGCTTACATAAATATATGTAGTTCCACTTTAGCGACTATGTTATATATCTAGGTCTCACGTCTAAGTCATTCAAGTCGCTTGTCACATACTATATAATTACCGTTTGATATCATGGGAGATACTTTTGATAAGTGAATTATTACTTTTCATCAAATATTTCTTTCTAAAAAAATATTTTTTTCCTCTTCCCTTCCCCAAAAATACCAACAGAGAATATATATTTTGAAATATTTGTTCTATTAGAGTGTCAATAGAGAAAATGTACTTTTGAAATAATGTTTCTCACGCGATCAAGTGATTGCAATATTGGTGTAATTTTTAAGGTAAACTTGTTTTCTCAGGTGAACAATTACTATATATTTTCACCTTAAATTGATAATAGTTAGTAGCATTTGATAGCTTATAAACATCATTATTGTGTAATGTTATGATATTGTATTCTTGTGTTGAACTATGCAATGTGAATGGATTATCAATGTGCTTAATATCTTGAAATATTTGTTTGGTTAGCTTTAATGATGTGATATAAATTTTGATTAGTTGCATAAGATGTAATATGTGGTAACAATTAGTATATCTCTTATATCTAGCCATAAACATGGCTAAGCTATGGAATACTTGAAAACTAGATCATAATGCAACTCTAAGGCCTAATGGAATCAAGATGTTGAGCACCCGAAGAACAAAGTAATCGACGGAGAAAGAATGATGATTATTTGAATCAAATCAATAAAGAATAAATTGTTACGCTTATATAATCAGTATCTCCATTTATACTAAACTCATGCCTTACTACACCAAGTGGAAAGACCATGTTAGATAGCTCATAACTAAGTAACCGACACTTAATAACAAACTATTAATACGCAAACAATTAATAAAAACAAAGGAGTAGTGTTTGGAACAACAATATATCCAATGTTCCCCTTTCAAGCTGATTGCAGTTGCAGAATAACAGTAAATTTGGCATGCAAAGAGAGAAGTCGAAGTGTGAAGACAGTTTTCGTGAATATATCTGCAATCTGATCAAGTCTAGGAACACGACTAACCAAAATGCTCTTGGCAACTTTATCTTCAACAAGATAGAGATCCAACTCAAAATGTTTGGTTATGGTATATAAAATAAAATTATAAGCCATAGCCAAGGTATTGAGATTGTTGCATCATAGAGTAGGATTATTAGGCTAACAAAAATGAAGCTCTGAAAGAAGAGATTGTCAACTATCAAAGAAGCAAGATTACAATACTTGGCCTACATGAGTGAATGAGAAATAGTGTGATGCTTTTTAGCTCTCAAATCAATCAAATTAGGACCCTTGAACAGACATGTATTGGTAGTTGATTACCTGTTATCCAGATTGAAAGCCCAATCAACATCAAAAAATTCTACCAGGTTCAAGCATTGAGGCATAGATGTTCTAGTAAAGTGAAGACCACGAGATGAAGTTCCTTTAAGATAACGTAAGATTCTCTTGATTGTTGCCCAATAGTCAGATTCAAGAGCTTGCATAAATTTACAAAAGTCATTAACAAAGTAAGCAACATCAGGACAAAGTATAGTCACATATTGTAAAGCACCAACCATAGAACAATACTTTGAGCATTTGGCAAGGGTTCACCTCGATAAGATGACAAAGCAGAGCCAGCAGGAGGAATGTAATACCTTATAATTTAGAATGAATAAACAAGAATTTTTGTAAATTAATTTATCCAATAGTATATGTATAAAGAATTATGGACCATTATTGAATTAATGATCCAGGTAAAGCAAATAATATACATAAATAATTTCTACATATCAGAAAAATAA
>JAJIYU010007925.1:0-18782 GCA_030144865.1 Tinospora cordifolia | reverse complement strand
ACTATAACTATAATTTATTTTATTTTTAGTGTGTTATCCCACAATTTGCACCCATAAATTAATTTTGAAATTAATTTATTTAATTATTTGACAAAATTCTGGGGTATTACAGTATCTCCTTGGTCCGGCCATTATCTACACATTAATGCTGATTTAGTATTCATTTCTGCCTTTTTGTTTAGTCTGTTCTATCATGACTCTAGATTCATGTCTCTAGGTTTTCGATTTGTTGAGTGGCCTAATAATTTATTAATCTAAGTTCACTTTTGTTTTTGGGTATAAGAGTTGGTCTCATCCAAACAGTAAGATCATCATGCATTCAATCATTCAAGGATTCATGCTAGTATAGTAAAATTCTAGACTTCCGCCCATGCCTTTAGGTTCGTGTGTCCCATACCACTCTTGCCCTTTGACATAGACTTCCACCCAATGATTTCACTACACCCAATCAATTTCGCAAATGTCTCGATTTCTAAGGCTTCACAAGCCTCACTATATTTGACTGTCCCATACCAGCCAAGCATAGGGAAACAAGTTCGTCAAAAGCCAACGATCATTAACCAAACATGGCCCGTCATTCTCCGAGTTCAAGATTCATCTATATCCTTGAATCCTATGCGTCTCATACCACATAGGAACCAAGGATACAGGATCCTCCTGATCTCGTGTCCTGACCAAACAAGTGTTTGTTTTTCACTCATTTTCAGTCTCTAACTCATGCCCTAAATGTTTATTCATGATTCACTGTGTTACTCTTGACAACCCCCAAGTCTCTACTTAAGGTCTCTTCCCTAGACCTAGGTTCTCAAATCCTTGTTGGCATCTCATTTAGACCATAGTGAATTTCTAGCCCTCAATTACCACCTCCTTGTTTTATCTCGTAAGAAAATAAATGTGTTCTTCAACTCTGACTACTCGTATGAGCTGGTGGGACAACCTCCAGATCGGACGGCGAGACCGAAGTCTACTTAGCAACTGTGCTTTCTAGAACGGGATAACCCATCTCCCTTTCAATGTTTAGCTTTACTCGGGACAAGGCTTACCCACTATCAGCTCAACTTGTAATCTTTGTATCCAAACAAAACCATTTAAAACATATATCTCTTTTCGAAAATAATTTTTTCAAAATCATTTCAGTTTCCAAAACAGGAGGTAGGGCTTCTAAATCAAATAAATAAATAGTCTTACCAGACTAGTCAATTCCTTCTAAGTCTTGCCCAAGGCATCTAAAGCCTAGGCTCTGATACCACCTTTGTAACACCCCGCCTCCCAAGTCCAATCTTCCACGTCATCTGATGATTCAACTCTCTTTGATCAAAAATCTTGGGATGCCCGGGAGACGGGTCCGTGCTATATTTTCTTCTTCTTAGACCCAAATGCATTAGGGTTCCTATGTACATTAGTTTATGTACCAAATGACATCATGGTAAATAAAATTCTTCGTTTATTTATTCAAAAATTTCGAGTACAATAATCCATTATAGCGAAAAATAAATTCAAAGCTAAAATACATGATTTAGTTTGGGCCGATGCGCCCTACATTGAAATAAATAAAACTTTCAATAGATAAATCTCTTCGCAAGTTGATTAATTCCCTGTGATGTGAAAAATAGGGGGTGAGCTAAAAGCCCAGTGAATCATTCCATTATTTCAACCAGACAATGCAAGCATATCAAACACTTTCAGAGATTAATTGGATTCAAACAATATATTATTTCAGTCGTAATTTAGACCGAACGAGAATAACCTCTGTGCTCCAGATTTAGGGAGAGAGATCAATTCTGAAACTCAAACCCATTTCTAGTGGAATCATTCTTTAAACCCGTTCCATTCTGGTGTCAGTATTGATAACCAGTTCCAATTCTACATGTAACACAGAGAGTCCCCCATACCAGTACGTGGTTGAACTCTTATTTTATCTGATTTTTTTGTGCAAGAGCATAGTAAATAAATTTTTTGACAGTAATTAAACATACCAATAGTATAACATGATAAATCAACATAAGCATATATTTTCAATTTTGATTTCTGATGTAGAAGATCGTACGAGACGCAACTACAGAGCATACTTTCTCAAACAGGAAAAATGACTTTCGATTTCTAATGTAGAAGATCGTACAAGACGCAACTACAGAGCATACTCTCTTGGTAATGGAACATGATAATTGAATGACATAAATGCAAAGAACAAGAATAAAAACATAAAATATCAAGCTAACCAAACAAGCAAACATTATCTAAGTCAAAATAATAAATTAAAAGAAAGGAAAGAAACTGACCTTGAGATCGCTTCCTAAATTATTTGTAGCACTTCGTGGCTACTACTTCGCGAACTATTTAGAATAGCTCAAGCAAAGAAGAACTAAAACTAGAACTAAGGTTGCCAAGAAGGAGGCAAAGAGAGAAAGCAAGAAGAATTTTTAACTCATGTCTTTGGGATGAATAAAATGGGTGGAGTAGGGGGGTTTATATAGGGCCCTCTTCCAAATAGTGTTTCTATATTTCCAATGTGGGATTATCACTTCCTACATATGCCCACTTTAACATCTCACCAAATGAGATATTTCATTCATGAATGCCTTTCCTTTGCACATATACTTCTCTATGTATATTACCATCATACTAAATGAAATATTATTTTCATGAGTGCATCTAATTAATACTTTATACACATACTTTTCTATATTAATATCATACTAAAAATACCATTTTCTTATTCAAATAGAGAAGCATATATTTATCCAACAATTCTATATGTCTAACATTAATCAATGTATATTCCTTTATACTTATATGCTAACTAATTAATTGAATACCAATGAAAAATATATATATATATGTATTTATATATAAATATATACGTATATGTGTTAATAAAATGTGTTTTAAACTCAAATTTCGGTTATTACGTCACTAAAATTTCAGGTATTATATAGTTTCCCCTTTATCCCAAAATGCTTGATCCCTTTCTTAAGGCTTATCCTAGGAAAACTCGGTCACCTGGTTAGTATTCTAGAGGTCTTCTCCTTTTGTCTGCATAGTTCTTCTACCCACCTTGAGCTATAGTTGACCTGTTTTTGATTTATTTTACTTGTTCATTCATCTCTTGCACTAGGTCTGGCCTATGAGTACATAGTCCTTGAAGTATGCCTAACATGAAGGGGATCTACAAGGTTGACCATATAGCGCTTCATATGGAGCCATTCATATGCTCGCCTAATAACTATTATTATAGTTGAACTCTACCAAGTGTAGGTACTTGCTCACATTGCCTTTGAAGTCAAGGACACATGCTCTCAACATATCTTCTATTCTTTGTATCACCTTCTTAGACTGTCCATCTCTATGAGGATGGAATGTAGTACGCATGGTGAGTCTACTGCCTAGTTCCTTTTGTAGATTCTGCAAGAACTGATTTGTAAATCTAGAATCTCTCTCTAACACAATGATCTTAGGTACACCATGTAGCCTTAATATCTATTTGACGTATAATTCTCCAAGCTTTCTCACTGAATCTGTAGAATGGATGGGTAAGAAGTGAGCTACCTTCGTAAAGCGATCTATAATTACCTCTACTGTGTCTTCACCCTTCTGATTCCTAGGTAAGCCACTTACAAAATCCATTACAATATTGTCCCACTTCGATTTTTGTATAAGAAGTGGTTGCAGCATACCACTGGGTTTTCTATGCTCAACCTTTACCTGTTGACAAGTCATATATTTAGATACATACTCGGCATTGTCCCTCTTCATACCTTTTCGCCAATACACTTTCCTAAGATTTTGGTACATCTTATCTCCTCTTGGATGCACAGTGCACTTTGTCTAATGAACCTCATTCAAGATTGTTCTTCTATTCTACCCAGTCTCAAGAATAAAACTCTTTCCCGAAGTTTGAGAATACCTTCTGTATCAATTCTAAAATTTGTGTGCTTCCCTAGCTTGACAGGCTTAGTTAGCTCATTAATCTATTTATCCCCTTTTTGTTCATCTCTTATCTGATGTAAGTGATCTGGCTAGCAAGTCATCGCACATAAATAAACTTGGTCTTATCTAAAGTTATACCCAAGTTATAGTCACTGATCAACTAATACATTTGACCCATTTCTCCATCCTTCTTAATAAATTTTTTGCTAAGTGCATTGGCTACTATGTTAGCCTTCCCTGGATGATACTGCAACTGAAAGTCATAATCTTTCAGCAATTCTATCCACCTTTGCCGTCGAAGGTTCAATTCCTTCTGGGTATAAATATACTTCATGCTCTTATGATTAGAGAATAAATCAATGCAAAACAATTGCTGCTAACTCTAGATAATGTGTGGGGTAATTCTATTCATGGATCTTTAACTGACATGAAGCATAAGCTATTACCTTCCCGTCTTGCATGAATACAATGCCCAATCCATTTTGTGACGCATCTGTATATAGGACATACTTAACACTATGAGTAGGTGTGACTAAGATAGGTGTTGAAGTTAACATCTTCTTCAATTCTTGTAATGATTGTTCACACTTATCATCCCAAACAAATTTCTCTGCCTTTCAAGTTAACTTGGTCATTAGTCTAGCCAACTTCGAGAAATCTTGGATAAATCTACGCTAATATCTAGCCAAACTTAAGAAGCTTCTGATTTTCATCACAGTCTTAGGCTGCTTCCAGTTGGATACCTCTACTTTCTCTGGGTCAATGGATATTCCTTTAGCTGAGATGACATGACCAAGGAACTTAACCTTAATCATCCAAAACTCACATTTGCTAAACTTAGCATATAGTTCTTTTTTCTCAATGTTTCTAAGACAATTATTAGATGTTCCACATGCTCTACCTCCAATCTAGAGGACAACAAAATGTCATCAACAAATACTACAATGAACTGATCCAAATACTATCTGAACACTCTGTTCATCAAATCCATAAATGCAGCGAGTGCGTTAGTCAAACCAAACAATATCACTGTGAACTCGAAATTCCTATATTGGGTTTTGAGGCTGTCTTGTGCATATCAGACTCTTAGATCCTCAATGATGATATCTAGACCATAGGTCATCGATCCGAGACAACAAATACTTATTATTTATTGTCATTTGGTGTAACTTCCAGTAGTCAACACATCTCATAGATCCATCCTTTTTCTTCACAAATAGAACTAGAGCTCCCCATGGTGACTCACTAGGTCTGATAAATTCCTTCTCACGGAGCTCATCTAATTGTGTCTTCAGCTTAATCAGTTCCACCGATGCCATTTTATAAGGTGAAATAGCTATGGGGTTAGTGCCAAGATATAACTCAATCTTGAACTCTACCTGTTTGTGTCGTGATAGTCCAGTGAGGTCATCTGGTAGTCTTCTTTTTGTTTTAAAAAATGCAACGTAGCTACCATAAGACTCCTTGGCAAGTTTTACAAATCCCCATTTATTCTAAGCACGTTTCCAGAAGGGAATGTCACGGTCGCCCTTCAATTCAGACAGTTTATCTAGGCATGATATAAGATCAGTCAATCCACACCCAATATAACCTGGTACCCACGAAAAGGAAGTGTATGAGATTAGCTCCTTTCACCTTGTCCCCAAATCTAAGATCACATTTACGATATCTCATAGAGTCCACTATGTTTCTTATAGGTGTGGATACATATAATGTCACATGCAACAGGTTTGTCACCAAATGTAATCTATCTACCAAACATTCAGAAATAAAGGATTAGGTAGCACTAGAGTCAAACAAGAGTTTCACAGCAACATTAAACAAAAGAAAAGTACCTTCCATTGCTAGTGCATAATCAACATGGGCATCAGCAGCATAGAGTCGAGCTTAGTTCTGTCTTCAGCCTTGACTTTGGTTCTGCCCCTGATTATGTTGCGGTTGGGATTGTGGTTGCTATCTTTGTCATGGATGACCATCTTGTCCACATTCCTACTGTTGTTGAAGAGGAGCTGGAGGTCTATTAGGAGAATTCTTGCTAATTTGTGCCCTTTGGTGGCATAAGAAACACAACCCTTGCCTCTTTGCCTGTTCCCTCTACTCGTCCCTAGCACGATTAGTCCATGCCTACTGGTTCCATAACCTATTATGATTTCATGCTTGATTCTGATTATGAGGCGTTTGGCGGCCATCCTGTCTATTCTGCCTCTTTAGTGAGGCTCCTGCAACTTGTTTCAGTTGTGACCTTTTCTGTCTATTCCTTAGAGCTTGTTTATATTCGAGGTCTCACTCGATGAACTACACCCTTCATCATTTCCTTAAGGGTGGTCAATCTCAAAGGATATATTATTGTTTGTATCTCTACCTTCAATCTTTTGACAAACCTATCCGCCTTGGACTGCTAATCTCTTACCAGCTCTAGGACAAACCTCGATAATTCAATAAATTTCTATTCATAATGGGTAGCAGTCATGTTCTTCTGTGTTAGTCGAATGAATTCCAATTGTATCTATTTTGTTTTTGCCAAGGAGAAGAAGTGTGAATAAAATAGAATCTTAAATTGTTCCCATGTCATAGTAGATACGTTCATAGCAAAATTGTTCATGATTATTTGCCACCAATGATAGGTGGGTCCCTCAAACTAGTGTGTTGCTTATGCAACTCTCCTAGTGCTAATTGCCCCAAAGGTGTTCAAGTGTTTGTTCATCTCAATGAACCACTTATAAACGACTATATGATCAGCCATACCCTCCAAACTATTGGGTTGTAGGATTTGAAATTCTATCAACAAGTTCTTTTGTTCTATATCATCCACAATCAATCGATCTGGTGCCATTGGGCCATTAGGTAACGAAGCTTGATAAACTTGGGGCTGGGGCTGAGCCTGAGGCTGTGGCTGTATCGGTGGCTAGTTCTGAATTTGTTCTAGATTTCTCATGACCCGTTTCACCACTTGTTGAGCAAATTCAATTAAAATATCTATAGTCACCACTGTCCCACTAGAACTGCTACTACTGGTACTTTATTTTCCTTCTACTCTATTTTCCTTCTACCTTGACTCATTGGTATTTTCATCTCTTGTACCATGACCCCTTGTTCTTGCGATTATCTACAAGCCAAAAGTCATTTCAGTATCTAACCAGCAGTTCAATGTGATATCAATAAGGAAAATTTCAATACTCAAGGAGATTCATAACTTTATCTCAACTCAATCCAGGTTACACAAACCCATTTTTCTCAAAGTCTGGATACTAAATGCTTTTGCAACATGTGATAGGTGCCATCTTTCATATCTCTACTCATAGTTTTTGATCATATTGTCCTAACAACTTTTTCTGCTGTAATATCCTAAATTTTCTGTACTAAATTAAATGAAATTTATCATTTGTTTAATGAAATTTGGGTGCAAATGAACTCGAGCTCATTTCAGGGCTAAATTTAGTAGGTTCTAAAACTTTCATTTAGTGCTCCTTATGGAGCCCAACAACTTGAAATGAAGTAAGGTGGCATGAATCAACTAATCGATTAACATATCCATAAATTAGAACAATTGCTCAAGGTTGGGGTTTTTATTTGCCAAACACTATTCAAGGGGTCCAAATTAGGAAATAATTGGCATTTAGGGTACTTTCGAGGATCGAAATGATCTAAAACAAAATAGAATGGCATGAACTAACAAAATGAATGAAATATCCAAAAATCAGAACAATTGTCCAAGATTTGAGTTTTCATTTGCCTAGTGACCTCAGTGGGTCTTAAATAAGGAATGTTTTTGAAGGAAAATCACCTAGGGGCAAACTATACCTTAAAATGTGCATTAGGTTCATGTGATTCCAAAACTATAAGATATAAATCATAATTCCATGTAAGTAAGGAGATATTAACTTTTATTTAATTTTTGTAAACCTACGAAGTCATAACCACCCCTAACACGTGCAATTCACATGGGTGGAACACCATGATCATGCACATCCTACCTTACCCTACCCTACCTAAAGCTCCATGGGACATTTCCATTATTTGAATTCATACAAAATGATCCTATGTACCATGCAAATGATTCAGTACACCACACTTATGAGAAGTTTTTCCATGGTTAGAAACCAAGACAAGTGATCCCATGTACCGAGATTAATGATCAAGTGTACCTATGCACCCTAAAAATGTCTACACTTTGTGTGTGTGCTCCACATGTGCCAAATTCCAAATTAAAAGAGTTTCCTAGGATTCCTAAGACCTTGATCTTATGTCCCTCAAATCTGATCATGTACTCACCGGCCACCTTTGCTCAAGGAAACAATTTTCTAATAAAAAATGCCAAAATTAGAAATGTTTCTATGCATGTTTATGTGACGAGCAAGCAAGGAAACCAAAAAGGGAAGATTCTATGAGCATAATTTCATCTAATAGGACGTCCCAACTGGTGTTAGGATGATTTCTATGTCTAAAATTATTCTCTTAATTAAAAAAAAATAAAAAGAGAATCAAATATTAGCTCATATGAAATTAGCAAGTCTTAGTGGTCCCATGAACACACTTGCCTATTCCAAAGCAAACCATCCCCTCTCGTTTGGAATCTTGCCCAACTTTGTGAGCTGCCCCAGCTTCTCTAGATGCCCCCCTTGTGCTCATAAACATCTATATAAGCCCCTTCTTGCTCACTTTCATCTCATCCCAAAGATAAGAGTTGATACTTCCCTCTTTGTTTGTTTTTGCCCTCTTCTTGGCACTTCTTCCCACCTCTCTTTTCTCTCTTGTGTGAGAAGTTATAATTTCAGTCTTATAGTAAGCTTTTTTGAGTTATTTTGTTGGTGTTTGGGAGTGCTTGAACGTTGGGAACCCTTGCTGAAAGTTTTAGGAGAAAATATCATAAGGTGGAAGGGATTTCTAAAACTCCCATTTTACTACTTCAAGACTTTAGTGCATTCTTGTTTTTAGTTTTTTATCATATTATTTTATAAATTTTAGCATGTCCAAACTTTTTGGAGCATGTTTGATCATGTTTTAATTTCAGCTAGCATGTTTTTATATTTTTAATTTATGCATGATAGCATAACACGGTTAGAAACCATGCTTAGCCTTATTTTTGAGTTTTCTAGCATGTTGTTTGTGTTTCTCATGTTCTCTTGATTATTTTAAATTCTTATATTAATTATTATGATTTTATTTCATATTTATTTGAATTTAAACATGAGAAAATGAAGATAAGTACCATGTACCATCAAAGTAGTCTAAGTGATGCTATGGGTGTTCTTTACATATACTTAGTGTATATGAGTAACATCACTAAGTCTGAATGCGATTTTAAAATACTTGGAATGGGGACGTGTGATCCTTATTTTTAATGGAATGTGACAAGATGAATTGTCATTCCATTGGCTCAATGGTAGCGGATGTGGAATGATTTGAGTACTTATCCCCTAGGTCCCAAGATTAAAACTCCGCGGAGGCAAAATAAAATTCCAAGGGGGGGGGAGGGCAGTACCTTGTGAGTCACCACCTAGCCCAGAGTGTCCTACGTGGAGGTTCTGTGGGCCCAGTGAGGGGTTGTGACAATAAAAATTGTTTTAGAATAGGAGTATTTTAATGAAGAACACCAAGGGATCAAGAATCCCTTTTAATCAAATATACAACCCTAACAAGATCTTATTTGTAACACTTAATGCTTGTAAGTGATTGAAATTGGATGTACTTTTGATTTGAATTTGTAAATTAGTAGTTTGATGAATTTGTAACAACCATTCAATCAACACACAATTCATGCTAGAATAGTGAGATTTCTAAGCTTCCATCTATGCTTTTGAGTTCAAGTGTCCCATACTATTCTTGCCTAGCGACGCAGGCTTTCACTTAGAAACCTTACTACAACCAAACAATTTCGCAAATGTCTCCATGACTAAGGCCTCCCAAGTCCCACTATACTTCATCGCCCCATACCAGCCAAGCATAAGAAAACAAGCTCTTTCAAGGTTACCAACCATTCACCAATCATGGCCCATCAATATCCAAGTCCAGGATTCTCCCATATCTCTAATTACTGTATGTCTCATACCACGCAAAAACCAGAGATATCATTTCAATCTTGTGTCCTGAACAAACAAGTGTTTTGTTATTCACACATTTTCATTTTCTAACATATGTCCTAAAAGTTTTATTTATGATCCACTGTGCCTCTTTGGGGACACCCAAGTCTTTACATATGTTTTATTTTCCTAGACCAAAGATCTCGATACTTCGCTGAGCAATTTCTCTATTGAGCCCACAACCATCATCAACTTCAATTGCCACCATTGGTATCTTAGTACACATTTAGCCTAACACTCTATAGTCTAAGCTCTCATCTCACCCTTGACATCCATTCCATAGGCTCTTTCTCTCTTCTCACCTAGTTGTCTACTAACTGAGCCTTGTTACCAACTTTGGTATCAAGTAATATCTAGCTTAGTACTCTACAGCCTAAGCTCCCATCTCGCCTAATAACCTACTTACCAAGCTCTGATACCAACCTTGTAAAACCCTAGCTCCCGATTTATTTTCTATGACAAGTAATCAGGCCAACGCCCGAAGATGGCACGCTCATTTGGCGGGAGATTCCAGATTCGGTCGTTCGTTAAGAGCCATATGCTACTTATTTCCTTTTTTTTTTCTCTCTCTCGTTCCTCATTTCATGCTTTAAAGCTTTTCTTTCAAATAAGTTAGGAAATCAATCAAAATATATAGGGGTTCTTTAAAATACAAGTTTTGTTAATAAAATGAGATTTATTAAGAAAATGTATGCAGTATTTCGAAATACTTACAAATTCAATTTGAAAACACAATCTAGAAAGAAATACAATAAGGCTTATGGCCAAGTGTGGTACATACATAAATTTACAAGTAAGACAATCTAAAAGATGGAGGGTACATGCCTGATTCAAATCATTTATAACAAAATGATAAAACATTAAATCAAAATTGTGATAGTGAAGTCTCAACCAAAATGATGACCTTGTATGGCTAGTCTACTCTTACACTGTCAATGATCACATGTAATGAAATAATGGGGTGAGATCAAGAGCCTAGTGAGTCCTCCCCACACATCACTAGCATTATACAAACTAGAATACACAAAATGCAAACACTTTCATTATGTTAGGGCATTTCAAACACTTTATTAGTCAATCTGTCAAGTTTCGACAACCAAAAAAGCTCTACTCCCAATGTTCCCTTGTGGTCCAGGAGTGAATCTAGGGGTAATGCCCAAGGGCTAATTACCTTTTGAGACAATGATCTAAGGGGAGAGGTCCTGAGTGACTCATAGTGCGATAGATCAATCAACTATCGCAGTCAGCTTGGGCAGGGCACCAACGATGACGCTATGTAACCTATCATCGCCCCAACATGTAGTGTTATTAAATCTTAATTTAATATTCTTTAGTTTCAAATTCCATTCCAATCCACACACAGTCATCGTAATTAACATTTCAAGTAAACTAATTAGATTTTTTCGACCATCCATGAAGATTAACGCATGAATTCTCTATCTATCCATGTTGTAATACAGGTAACCAAACATCATGGATAGACATTAAGTCATTCCAATCAAGATCAATCAAGTAAGTCCTAGCATGCTTCTAAATACATATAAGTTAACCAAACATCATGTTATGCTTTCAAAACTTGAATAATACTAGTGAGCAAGGAAATGTTGCCAACCTGATGTTCAATTCCACTGAGCTATTGCTCCTATCTGTAGTTACCTTAGATCCTCGATCTACGCCATTAAACATTTATAACTCATGAGCTCAGTGCATTCTTCATTTGTTTAATAATAGTCTAATCGTCTCACAACATTTGCATTCCACGGTGTACGCAAGGCCGGAACAAAAAGCTGAGTCAAAAACTCATTACCGTGGTAATGCAAAATATTATTGCAGTCACCAAAATCGACGATTGTGTTACTGTGGTAACCAGTGTGTAGATTTGTTTTTCCAATTTGTTATCATGGTTAGTTATCGTGGTAACTAGTGGGATTTGTGCGTATTCTAGATGCGTTACCGTGGTCCGTTACTACAATAACAAGAGGAATGTTTTTTTGTCTTTATGGTGTTACCACGGTCAGTTACCATGGTAATTGTGCGATTTCTAGAAGGGTTGCACTTTCATGCTTACTCTTTAGGTTGTCATTCCCTCTGGTGTTTAACACCCCAATCCACACATATTGAACTTAAAACGTGAATCTACGTTAAGAAAAATCATTATACCTTAGTGCTCCTCGGTTTCCTTCTTTCTTCTTCTTTAATACAACACTTTAATGCCTCCAATGATCTATTTTTTTCAATAGAAAACAGATCTATAGTTAGAAAATTTAGAGGAGAAACAGGGAAAACACGAGTTCGAGTGAGGGTTCGTGAGTTACCTTTTGTGTAAACGATTTGGACGAAGCCCCAACTGATTTCTCCCTTTTCCAATGTTGCTCTTAGCGAATCTTTGTTTGAGAACAAGTGGAAAGGAGTTTGAATGAGTTCAAATCCCTTTAGAACTCAGAAGAAATGAAAAGAAATGAGGTTGAATAGCTTGATTAGGGTTTGGAGAGAATAAGACGAATGACAGTGCACAAAACTGAAATTAGGATTTTTGATCTGAACATTACATATTTATAAAAAAACACGCATTACCATAGTCACAAAAGGATTGCCGCGGTAATCAGGCATTACCGCGATCACCTATCATAGTAACTAGGATGATACCATCTTTTTTTGGTTGTTCTTGGTTTGTCCAACATTACTATAGTAACCAATATCATTACCATGGTAACAAGTGAAGTTACAATTTTTGCGTCTTCTCCTTGCCATTTCTCGTGCTTTCTGAATTTGTATCATTTCTTATATTTATTTTAGGTTTACTTATTTTGCGTGGTTTTGAGTATCTTTATCACTTTCTTCTTTATTTAATTTATTATATCACTTTAATTGTTCACTAGTGACATGGAGAACTTATAGACTTTTGGAATATTACAACTTACCTCCCTTAAAAAATTTCATCATCGAAATTTAAAAGAATAGGTTACTTATTTGATGTTATTTTGTCAGGTTTTTCTAGTGAAGAGATCTAGTTATTTCGTCTGCATCTGGCTCTGCAACTCCTAGTTTGCCTCTTCCAGATTATGATGCCTCCACAACATCTTGACCGAAGGGATGTCCTTGGTCCTGAAACTCCGCACTTTGTGGTCCAGTATTCTCACTGCTAGTTCCTCATATGTTGCATTATTTTGAAGTACGATCTCCCCCTAATGTATGATATGCATAGGGTCTAGCTCATACTTTCATATCATTGATACATGAAATACATTATTGATCAAGGACATTCTATTCGACAGATCAAATTTGTAGGCACACTCGCCAATCCGCCTGAGCATCTCAAACGAACCTATAAATCTCGTTGCTAGCTTTCCCTTAAATCCAAACTATTTGATCCCCTTTTGTGGACTAATCTTCAGAAAAGCTTAGTCACCTAGTTGGAATTCTAAGGATTTTGTTCTTTTATCAACGTAGCTCTTTTTCTACTCTGAATGTAGCTAGCCTCTTTTGAATTTGGCAAACCTATGTGTTCATTCCCTCAACCATCTTTAGTTATGTGAGCACTTGATCTTCAAAATCTGCCCAACATGACGATGATCCATAGGGTATGCCATAGAATGCTTCATATGGAGCCATCTAGATGCTCACCTTATTATAGGCAAACTTGTGTACATGTAGAAACTTGCTCCAATTTCCCTTAAAATCAAGTACGCACGCTCCCAGCATATCTTCCAATACCTGAATGACTCTCTCAGATTGCCAATCTATTTGAGGATGAAATGTTGTGCTTAGAGTGAGTTTGTTCCCAAGCTCTTTATGTAAGCTCTGCCAAAATTGAGACAAGAATTTGGGATTTCTATCTAACACTATAATCTTGGGAACACCATGCAGTTTCACAACCTCTCCGACATACACTTCTCCAAGCTTCCCAACTAAATCTGTTGATTGAATGGGTAGAAAATGTACTACCTTTATCAATCTATCCACAATAACCCATACGTTGTCTTCCCCTTTCTGATTCCTCAGTTTGCCACTAAGAAAATCCATTGTAATATTGTCCCACTTCCATTTTGGTATCAGAAGTGGTTGCAATAGTCTTGATGATTTTCTGTGCTCAACCTTTACCTGCTGACATGTTAGACACCCAAGAATGTCTCTAGGTGTAAAAATCTGTATGTTTTCATACCTCTCCACCAGTATGTTTTAATCAAATTTTGGTCATTTTGTCCCCACCTAGATGCATTGTACACTTAGTCTAAAGAGCTTTATCTAGTAAGGTTCTCTTGCTCTGTCCAGCCCTCGATGCACAGATTCTATTCCCCAATCTCAATATATCCTTTGCATCAATCTTGAAATCTGTATGCTTGCCCTGTTTGACAGTTGTTGGATGAACTAGCCACTTGTCACTTTTTTGCTCATGTTTGATCTAGTATAAAAGATTCAGCTGGCAAGTCATGACATGCAAATATGTTCTTTCCTCACTCACAGCTATACCGAGATTATACTTACTAATCAGCTAATACATATGCCCTATTTCTTCATCCTTCTTGCTAGGTTTTTTGCTAAGTGGATCAACCATCAAATTGGCCTTGACTAGATGATAATGCGCTGAAAGTCATAGTTTTTTAGGAATTCTATCAACCTCCATTGCCCAAGGTTCAATTCCTTTTGGGCATAAATATACTTGAGGCTCTTATGGTCCAAGTACAAATTAATGCTTTCTCTATAGAGATAGTGCTTCCAAATATTCAATGCAAATACGATCGCAGCTAACTTTAGATCGTAGGTAGGGTAGTTTTACTCACGTGTCTTCAACTTCATTGAAGCATAAACCACTACTTGTCCTGCTTGCATCAATACCACACTCAATCCAATCGATGAAGCATCTATGTATAGGGTGTACTTCACACCATGTGTAGGTGTGACTAGAATGAGTGATGAAGTTAACCTTTTCTTCAGTTCTTGGAATATTTGTTCACACTTATCATTCCTTAGAGTTTCTCTCCCTTTCTAGTTAACTTAGTATTGGTCCAGCCAATTTTGAAAAATCTTGGATGAGCCTGTGGTAATATCCAACTAAATTTAAGAAGCTTCTAATTTTCGTCACAGTTGTAGGTCATTCCAATTGGATTCTGCCTCTGCTTTCTCAGGGTCTATTGATGTCCCTTCAGCTGAAACAATGTAACCAACGAACTTGACCTTCTTCATCCATAACTCACACTTGCTAAGCTTAGCATAAAGTTTATTCTTCCTTAGTATTCCCAAGACAACATGCCAGTGTTCTTCGTGCTCAACCTCTGATTTAGAGTAGATCAGAATGTCATCCACAAATACTACAACAAACTGATCGAAAGACTAATTGAAGACTCTGTTCATCAAATCCATAAATGCAGGTAGCACATTGGTCAAACCAAACGACATCACAATGAACTCAAAGTATCCATATCGAGTTTTGAAGGTTGTCTTCTATATTTGAGACTCTCAGATCCTCAACTGGCAGTACCTTGACCTCAAATTTATCTTGGAAAAATGTGTAGCTCCCTACAACTAATTGAAGAAGTCATTTATTCTAGGCAGTGGGCACTTGTTCCTTATAGTCATCTGGTTCAATTTCTAGTAGTCCACACACAACCTCATGGATCTATCCTTCTTTTTCACAAAAAAGACTGGAGCTCCCTAAGGAGACTAACTAGGTATGATAAATCCTTTCTCACGAAGCTCGTCCAACTGTATCTTCAGCTCTATCATTTCCACCAGTGCCATTTTGTATGGTGAAACAAAATGATCTACTGCCACCAGAATCAAACAAAACCTGCACAACAACACCAAATAATAAAAATGTACCTTCCACTGCAAGAATGGGATCTGCCTATATGTGTCTGCTGCATATAGTTGAGCCTAATTTCTTTGCTAGGCTTGGGGTCATGGCTGCTACTTTTGTTGTCAAAGGCTATTCTATCCACGAGTCTACTGCTGCTAATGCTAAGCTGAGGCTAGTGCTCTAGTAGGACAATCCCTAGCTAATGTCCTTTTAGATTGCACTTAAAACATAAACTCTGCCTCTTAGCTAGCTCCTTCTGATCAATACCCGCCTAATCAGGTCGAGCCTGTTGGTAGTATTTTCTAGTAGCTAACCGTGTTTGTTTTTGAGTAGGAGTGCGTATCTCCTGCCTAGAATGCCTCTTTTGGAAGACTCCAACGGTATGCTCTCGCTTCGACCTCATATGTGTGCTCCTCAGGGTCTGCTCACACTCAAGATCACACTCAACGAATTGTGCTCTAACCATTGTTTCTCTTAGGGTGGTCAGCCTCAATGGAGCAATGATCTTCTTGATCTCTACTTTCAACCCCTTTGTGAATCTATTTGCCTTGGACTGTTCATCCCTGATCAATTCTGGAGCAAACCAGGATAGCTCGATGAATTTCTGCTTGTACTTCGACACTGTCATGGTCTTCTACATCAGCTGAATAAACTCTAATTGTAGTTGCCTAGTATTTGTAGTGGAGAAGAAACTATCATAAAGTAATGTCTTAAAGTCTTCCTACGACATGGCAAACTCATCAATTGTGGGGTCATTCATGATCATCTCCCACCAATGACATGTGGGTCCTACTAGCTAATGTACTACCAATGCTACTCTCCTAGGCCCAGATGCCCCCATAGCCTTCAAATGCTTGTTCATCTTAGTGAACCATTTGTCAGTTGCCAAATGGTCCGTCATCCCCTCAAATGTAGTAGGCTGTAGCTTTTGGAACTCTACCAACAAATCTATCACTCCTTGTCATATCCAATTGATCGACTCCGTGACACTGAGTCTTTAGAAGTGGGCCTCTGCTGAACCTAGGGCTGAGGCTACACTTGTGGCTTAGGCTGTACGAGTGGTGGTATCTATTGTTGCAAGATCCTCACGACTTGCTCTACCACTCTCTGGGTAATCTCTGTAATTAGCTCAGGGGATACACAAAACCCAAAGATATAGGATTATCGATCTGGTGTCCTGGCCAATCAAGTATTTCGTTATTCACATATTTTTAGTCTCTAACTTATGTCCTAAAAGTTTTATTTATGATCCACTGTGCCTCTTTGGAAACACTCAAATCTTTACGTAAGGGCTCAATACTTGGCTGAGCAGTTTCTTCGTTGAACCTGCAACCATCGTCAACCTTAGTTACCACCATTGGCATTTGAATACACATCTAACTGAACACTCTAAAGTTTAAGCTCTCATCTCACTGTTGGCTTCCACTGCCTAGGCTCTCTCTCTCTTCTCACCCAATTATCTACTAACTGAGCTTTGATACCAACTTTGTAACACCATAGTTCTCGATCCTTTATTTCTGTCACATTTGTCAAGTATGGAGAGACGCGCCATTAAATGTCGGCACACATGCCATCTATTGAGAACTAGGATGTTACTTTTCTCACATTCAAATTCTCAACAAATATCTTTTGGACATAGCGGATCTCACTTTCTTGCCCTAATTTTCCACCTTTTAGTTTTCTTTTATAGAAAATAAGAGTGTTCTTCAACGCCGACTACTCATATGAGCTGGTGGGACAACCTCCAGATCGGGCGGCGAGACCGAAGTCTGCTTAGCAATCGCCCTTTCTCGGGCGGGATAACCCACCTACCTTTCAATGTTTAGCTTTACTCGGGACAAGGCTTACCCACTATCAGCTCAACTTGTAGTCTTTGTATCCAAACAAAACATTTCAAAACATATCTTTCCTTTTTAAAAACACTTTCTAAAACATTTTTCGATTTCAAAAATAGAAGGTAGGGCACTAAATTTCAATCTAATTTAATGTGAAACCCTAATTTGAGTTTTTAATTCTTTGTCAAGCAACTAATGTCTGACTTTCTATTTTCTAGCCTAATTAACACATGTTTAGGCTTAACTTTCTATTTCTAGCCCAAGGCACCTAAAGCCTAGGTTCTGATACCACCTTTGTAACACCCCGACCCCCGTATCATTAAGCACTGGACGCATCCACCATTTTTCTTAGCAGTGGACTAAACCAAACGGCGGGTCGGGCCGGTGTTACATTACAAGCGACACACACTTGACTTTCCATTTCAATCATTTCATGCCTTGATCGTATTTAACCGCACATAACTTAAAATTAAGAATTTAATAAGGCAATTGTATAAGAAATAACTAAAATTCATAAACTCAATTAATTAAATAAAATTAAGTACATAATTTAAAATATTACATCGGAAGTCTTAAAACTTGGGCAACATGCCCTTACATAAAAATTAGAAACTTTTTAAATAAGAAGAACCTAACTAATATTCATGGTCTTCATGTACTTTAATTCCCTGAAAAATGAAAGGAAGGGTGAGCACACAGCCCAGTGAATCTTTCTAACATTTAAATCATTATTTCAATTCAAACAAACCAAGCATGTCAAAAACTTTTGTACATCAAGCGATTCAAAAAATTTCTTGTTTTGGTTGACATTCGGATCGAAATAGTTTAATCTCTGTGTTCCACATCGTGGGGAGAGATAATCACTCTTGGAAACTCAAACCCCCTATCTATCTATCAAGTGGGATCACTTTTTGGAATTCCAGTTCAAAATCATCAATCAAATAAAAGAAACCGGCAAGCCGGGTCGGGAGGTGGAACACACACGATGACGTCTATCCCCGCCCCTATCATCGCACTGGTACGTGGATTGAATCATTATTTAATCTTTTCTTAGTGATAAAACACACAATATCGGATTAAACCATCAGCATAACATGTACATGACATGAAACATTAAATATTTATTCATGGCACAATGCATCA
>JAJIYU010007924.1:0-18562 GCA_030144865.1 Tinospora cordifolia | reverse complement strand
ATTTACAAATATTTTTCCTAAAAATTGGATAACCTATCGAAAATTACATTTTTCTCCTAAAAACTTTATTAATTTCTCTAAAAATTTCATAATTATTTCGAAAATTCAATAATCAATTCCAAAAATTATTTCTCTCAAGAAATCACATTTTCCTTATGATTCCACATATTTTCTCCTCAAATATGCATTTTTCCCATTATTCTCATTTTTCTTTAATAAGTAATTTAAAATTAGGAAAAATTGAGAATAATTCATGTATTTCTATTAAAATTTTTAGAAAAATATACGAAATACATATTCACAAATACAGGTCGTTACAATCTTCCCCCCTTATAAAAGATTTCGTCCTTGAAATTTACAATGATGATGATAACACAAGTCAAGGAACGACACGCATCAACTCAGGATAGTGTCGAATCATGAAGTCTTCACTCTCCCATGTATGCTGCTCAGCACTATGGAACTGCCAGCACACTCATAACATAGGTATTTCCTTGTCGCGCAACTTCCTCACAGCTCGATCGATGATAGTCGTAGGCATCTCATTGTATGAATAGTCCTCTCACAACTCAATATGCCTCCAATCAATAACGTGCGAGGGATCAGGGTGATACTTCCTCAACATCGAAACGTGAAACATGTTATGAACCCCTAATAGTTGTGGCAATAACGCTAGTCGGTAAGCAACTGGGCCTATCCTCTCAATGATCTCAAAGGGCCTAGTATATGTCGGTGTGAGCTTCCCTGAAATCTCGAAGCGTATCTGCCCCTTCCGAGGCGAAATACAGAGGAGGACATGGTTACCGACCTCAAACTCAAGGACCCTTCTTTGATTATCAGCATAACTTTTCTGTCGGTCTTGAGCAGCCTTCGGATTCTGTCTGATCCTCAGTATCTTCTCATTCTGCTCCTATATAAAGGCGAGGCCCAAGACCACTCCATCACCTATCTCGGTCCAACAAGCAAGGGATCTACATGGTCAACCATACAACGCCTCAAACGGTGCCATCCCGATGCTCGACTGGTAGCTATTATTATAAGTAAGCTCGCATAAGGCCAAATGATCTTCCCAGCTACCACCAAAATCTATAACATTGGAGCATAACATATCCTCCAAAATCTAGATCACTCGCTCAGATTGGCCATCAGTCTACGGATGGAATGTTGTGCTAAGGTTCACCTTTGTCCCCAACTGAGTATGTAATGCCTGCCAAAATCGAGACGTGAACCTAGCATCTCTGTCAAATACAATGGACAAAAGAACCCCATGTAGCCTCATAATCTCTCTAATATAAAGGTGGCTCAACCGTTCAACTAAATCCTTAGAACTCATAACAAGAAAGTGGGTTGACTTCATCAAACGATCCACAACTATCCAAACCGTGTCATGTCTCCTCCGTGTATGGGGCAGTCCTGTAATGAAGTCCATGGTTATGTGTTCCCACTTTCACTCCGGTATAGATAGGGGCTGTAAGGGTCCAACGGGTCTTTGATGCTCAGCCTTGACCTGCTGGCACGTATCACATCGCTGGATGAAGACTGCTATGTCCCGCTTCATCCCAGGCCACCAATATGTGCGTTTAGCATCTTGATACATCTTATTGGCACCCGGACGAACAGCGTATCTCGAACGGTGTAGTTCCTCGAATACACTACGTCTCAGGCCAGCATCGTCTAGTACCCATAGTCATCTCCTAAACCTCAATGCACCTTGTGAACAAGTGATCACTCTCCACGAGAAGAGTCATCCACCCAACCCTTGAACATATCATAGGCCGCATCATGAGGCTATCCCTCCGTGATCTCCTGAACCTGAACTGGTTGGGCTGTAATCTGTGTACTCTGGCCTTAGAGGATGACTCACGGATGCTCATAACTGTGGCAAAGTCAATCATCCTCCATTCATGCGACATGTGTCTAGCCATGCAGGTAGTCAAGACCCGTTTTTAACTCAAAGCATCAACCACTACGTTCGCCTTCCCTGGGTGGTACTCGATAGTAAAGTCATAGTCCTTCAATAGCTCCATCCATCACCTCTGTCTCATGTTCAGATCTTTCTGTGATAACAGATACCTGAAGCTCTTGTGATCTGAATAGAGTGTGAAACGTTCTCCATAGAGGTAATGTCGCCATAGCTTCAGTGCGAACACTACTGCTGTTAGCTCTAAGTCATGTATGGGGTAACTCCTCTCATGAACTTTCAACTGTCGTAAGGCAAAAGCAACAACCGCGTCATCCTGCATCAGCACACAGCCAAGGCCTATCTGTGATGCATCAGTGTATATAGTCAGCTCTCGGCCGGGCTCTGGCAACACTAGCACCGGAACAGATGTTAGTCTATGCTTAAGCTCAAGGAAGGCCTTCTCACACCCATCATCCCATGTAAATGGAGTATCCTTCTTGGTTAGTTTCATCATCGGAGCAGCAATTTTTGAGAAGTTCTTGACGAAACAATGGTAATAGCCTGCTAAACCCAAGAAGTTGCGGATCTCAATCACCGTGGTAAGTCTTGACCAGCTGATAATCGCATCAACCTTAGCCAGATCAACAAAAATACCCTCAGCTCTAACCACGTGACCCAAAAATCGGATCTCTGACAACCAAAACTCGCACTTACTGAACTTGGCATACAACCTATGTTCCCTCAAAGTTTGCAATGCGATCCTCAAGTGTTTGGCATGCTCCTCTTGAGACCTCGAATAAATCAAAATATCATCAATAAAGATAATCACAAAGGTATTAAGGTATAGCTGAAACACTCTCTGCATGAGGTCCATAAACATAGCAGGGGCATTCGTCATGACGAACGACATGACTAAGAACTCATAGTGCCCATATCTAGTGCGGAATGCTGTTTTCTACACATCTGGCTCCCTGACCCTCAGCTGATGGTACCCTGATCTCAAATTAATCTTCGAAAACACCTTGGCACCCCAAAGCTGATCAAACAAGTTGTCGATATGTGGAAGAGGATACTTATTCTTGATCGTCACCTTGTTCAACTGTCTATAATCGATACGTAAGTGGAGGCTCTCATCCTTCTTCTTCACAAACAATATCGGATTGCCCCAAGGTGACACACTAGGGGTAATGAAACCTTTACCCAATAACTCCTCTAACTGGACCTTTAGCTCTTGTAATTCCTTTGACGCCATGCGGTAAGGAGGAATCAACATTGATTGTGTCCCTAGAATGACCTCGATGATGAAGTCGATCTCTTGCTTAGGGGGCAAGTCGGGTAGATCCTCGGGGAACATGTCTGAGAAATCTCTGGCGACTGAAATCTCATCGATACTCGCCCGTGAATGTCCCTCATCTATGGTGGTCAAACTAGCTAGAATGTCCATGTTACGCTGTGTAACCAATCTGCCATTGGTGTTCTCCCTATCGGAGGCTCTACCCTGAAAGACAACAATGGGTCACCTTGGGATCTAGAATACGATCCTCTTGGCGAAGCAGTCGACATGTACGTGGTATGCAGCCAACCAGTCCATCCTGAGTATGGCATCGAACTCGAGAAACTCTAACACTCGGAGGTCCACAATAGTCTTAAAGTGTAACACCCCAACCTCGGGTCCGGACTCCCCGGAATGGAGATCATCAGGTTACCATCTCCTAATGACCGGAATGCTACCTTTTTCCTACCAATTTTGTTATTTCTCTTAAATAAAATAAATGAAAATTCGTCAAAATAGTGAGCCCACAAGTTCAACAAAATTTTTCACAAGTTTTATATTTTCAAAACATGAAAACACAGTCCATCGATAAATACAACATCAAAGCATTAACGTATAGTTTATTTACATTATCGGTGTTATACAAAAGAAGAGCAAGTATTCTACTTCAAAATTACATCAAAATCATTTTAACATAACATTTCAAAACAAAATTGTAAACTTGTCCTTGAACGTCTCCACTGTTAGAAAGTAGTCACTGTACAATAGACCTGTGAAAACCTGGAGATAGAGTGATAGGGTGAGCTCGAGAGCCCAGTGAGTCAATCCTATACATCTCTAGCATTATACAAGATCAAACTCAAAACATACACACACTTCCACACATTAGGCGTTTCACACATTAAATTGTTTGTTGTAACCTAAACCGGAAGAGTTGGTTAGACTCCCAATATTCCTTTGTTATCCAGGATGGAAATAAGTGCATGCAATTTGGCCAGAAACAAGAAATCAAGAACATCAACATCCAAAGATAAGTAACGCTGCAGCCTATTACTTATCCGCATGCACGCCGTGCAGCCTGTACATGTGAATCACAGTCTAAGGAACGGTAATCCTATGCAGCCAATTACTAAGGTAACGCTATGAAGCCTGTTACCAAATCCCAAAGACAAATCAAGTGTCGAGCATAATATAAGGAAAGGAACACCATGCGGCCTATTCCTTTTATTTCCAAAGACATCACAGTCAAAGGTAAGGAACGCTATGCAACCAATTCCTTATGATTCCCAAGACAATGAAATTGGCCATCGACACTAAGGGTCAGGAATATTTATGACACTATGTAGCCTGTCGTACCGGTGTGTGGGATCATACATTAATGCCCAAAACATTAATCAACATGATATTAGAAATAAGTAAATAAAATAATCACATGAGCGATAAATCTCAATAAAAATCATGCATACCGGTAAATCATTCGGCACTTCAACAATTTCAACAAACCATTCAATTCCAACAACATCAACATTCATATAACATAAATCCTATACTAGCAACCATTATGTCTCAAGCGTGATTCCCACATAATACTAAAGAGTAAGGATATCCCTCTCACCTGAATACTTTGGGATTACTTCCAACTTTTTTGTCACAACAGATTGTCTTTAAGATGCACTCACTTGACAATTACTTCCCCAAGAACTTTAGTTCACCTCACTTCCTTTCACAGAAATGTGCTACCTGATTTCAGTTCATTAGACACTAGTAAATTTGAAATCCCATAAAAACAACAATCAAAACTCAATGCACATTTGCTTTGGGACCTTATATTAGGAAAGGAATCAAATTGACTTCAGCTAACAGGGTTCTCTCACAACATAACTCCTTCATTCACCCTTACAGCTGGAGTATCTGAATCCTTAGATTTAAACAAACAGCAAGTGAGAGAGTAATTTAATAGAGGGGCTTAGATTCTCACCTTAAGTCTTCAATCTCTGGTTCACCTCACTTCAGAACACTTCTACTAGCTTTCAAGGTTGTTTCTCCTTCATCTGGAACAAACTGGAAGTGGAAATGACGAGCTCAAGTTGGTCATTTTATTTATATATCGCACATGGACCGCAGTCGAAAAATAAGGACCTCGATCGGTGATTGATTTCTCTCGAAATTTTCAATTTCCTCGACTGCGAACCGCGGTCGGCCATTTACGGACCGCGGTCGGCAGAATGAACCCACTATTCTTAAGTGGTTTTCTTTCACTATTTCTGCCGACAAACCACAATCTTTCGAACTTCTTTCCTATTTTTCATTATTTTTGAGTTTCTAAGTCATAAAAATGAGTTTATATGATTTATTTTCATTTAATACATACATGGACATTCAAAACATGTTTTCTTTTAAATCATTCCTATTTAATTTAAAATTCTTAAATTAATTATCCATGTGGATGCGTTAAAATGTTTTGGGTTATTACAATCTACCCCCTTTAAAGAAATTTCGCCCTCAAAATTTAAATAGAACATACCTGCCCAACGTGTTATGTCAAGAATTTCTGGAGAATAGTTCTGGGTACTTCTTCTGCATCTCACTCTCTAATTCCCAGGTGGCTTCCTCCAGATTATGATGCTTCCATAGAACTTTGACTAAAGGAATGTCTTTAGTTTTGAGACTCTATACTTTACGATCCAGGATCCTAATAGTTCGTTCTTCGTAAGTTGCATCACCTTGAATTTCAATATCTTGCCATGGAATGATATGTGAAGGATCTGGCTCGTACTTCCGAAGCATCGAAACGTGAAACACATTGTGGATTGTAGATAATCGATTCGGAAGATCCAATTCGTAAGCACATGCACCAATCCGTTTACGTACCTCAAACGGACCAATGAATCTAGGGGCCAACTTACCCTTGGCTCCAAACCTTCTGATTCCCTTCTGTGGACTTATTTTCAGGAACACCCTGTTTCCTGGTTGGAACTCTAAGGGCTTTCTCCTTCTGTCTACGTAGCTTTTCTGTTTGCTCTGTGCAGTCACTAACCTCTTCTGGATCTTCTTGATCTGTAGATTCATTTCTTCAATCATATCAGGTCCAGTGAACACATGATCCTCCAGTTTTGCCCAACAGGATGGCAATCTGCAAGGTCTACCATAGAACGCTTCAAATGGAGCCATTCCAATGCTCGCCTAATAGCTATTGTTGTAGGCAAATTCTGCTAAATGCAAAAATTTACTCCAATTACCCTTAAAATCTAGAGCACACGCTCTCAACATATCTTCTAACACCTGTATAACCCTTTCAGATTGTCCATCCGTTTGCGGGTGAAATGTCGTGCTCATAGTGATTCTGCTCCCCAATTCCTTTTGTAAACTTTGCCAAAATTGGGATGTAAATCTGGCATCTCAGTCTGATACAATTGTCTTTGGAATTTCATGTAGTCTCACTATTTCCTTAACATATAGTTCACCCAACTTACTTACTGAGTCAGTAGATCGTATAGGTAAGAAGTGAGCTACCTTTGTCAATCTATCTACTATCACCCAAACGGTGTCTTCACCTTTCTGGCTTCTCGGAAGACCACTCACAAAATCCATGGTAATATTATCCCACTTCCATTCTGGTATTGGAAATGGTTGCTATAAGCTAGATGGCTTTCTGTGCTCAACCTTCACCTTTTGGCATGTAAGACATCGAGAGACATACTTTGCGATGTCTTTCTTCATACCTTTCCACCAATAAGTCTTCCTCAAATTCTGATACATTTTATCACCTCCCAGATGCAATGTGTACTTGGTTAAGTGTGCTTCATCTAGTATGGTGTCTTTGATCTGTCCTGTACTCGGTACACATAGCCTGTCTCCTAGCCTCAATGCACCATTCACATCAATTCTGAAATCTGTATGTTTACATTGCCTGATACCGTTAATCAGATTTGCTATCCACTTATCATTCTTCTGCTTCTCTCTGATCTGGTGTATAATATCAGGTTGGCTAGCGATCGCATATAGATATGTTTGTTTTTCATCAGTGGCTATACTCAAGTCATATGTACTGATCAGCTAATACATTTGTGCCCTTTCTTCATCCTTCCAGCTAAACTTTCTACTAAGTGCATCTGCTACTATGTTAGCTTTACCAGGATGATAATGTAGCTGAAAGTCATAGTATTTTAGGAACTCTAACCATCTCCTCTATCGTAGATTGAGTTCCTTCTGAGTATAGATATATTTGAGGCTTTTATGATCTGAGTACAGGTCAAAATTCTCTCCAGAAAGATAATGCCTCCAAATCTTCAATGCAAACACGATCGCTGCAAGCTCTAGATTGTGTGTGGGATAATTCTGCTCGTGTGGCTTTAACTGTCTAGAAGCATATGCCACAGGTTTTCCTTCTTGCATCAGTACTGCACCCAAACCATTTAACGATGCATCGGTATAGAGGGTATATCTTACTCCTTGTGTAGGAGTAATCAAGACTGGTGCTGTTGTCAATCTCCTTTTCAATTCTTGGAATGATGCCTCACACTGATCATCCCAAATGAACTTTTCTCCTTTCCTGGTCAGTTTTGTTAGTGGACTAGCTATTTTCGAGAAATCCTTAATAAATTTGCGGTAGTACCCAGCCAATCCAAAAAAGCTTCTGATCTCAGTTACTATTGTTGGCTGTTTCCAGTTAGCTACCGCTTCAACTTTCTCTGGATCCACTAATATGCCTTCTGCCGAGACAACATGACCAAGAAATTTCACTTTCTGCATCCAAAATTCACATTTGCTGAATTTGGCATATAGTTTATTCTGTCTAAGGATTTCCAGTACCATGTGCAGGTGTCTTTCATGTTCAGCATCTAATCTGGAATAAATGAGGATATCAACCACAAAAACAACAACAAACTGATCCAGGTATTGGCTAAAGACCCTATTTATTAGATCCATAAATGCCGCTGGAGCATTTGTCAGTCTGAATGGCATCACTGTGTATTCGAAATGTCCATATCGAGTTCTGAAAGCTGTCTTCGGTATGTCCGACCCACGGATCCTTAACTGATGGTACCTTAATCTCAAATCTATTTTTGAAAATCGTGAGGCTCCCCTCAGCTGGTCAAAGAGATCATCGATTCTTGGTAGAGGGTATTTATTCTTTATCGTAACTTGATTTAATTTCCTGTAGTCTACACATAACCTCATGGATCCGTCTTTCTTCCTTACAAACAGGACTAAAGCTCCCCATGGCGACTCGCTTGGTCTAATGAAACCCTTCGCCAGCATTTCATCCAATTGAGTATTCAGCTCAACCAGTTCTATTGGTGCCATCCGATAAGGTGGAATGGCAATGGGATTTGTACCCGAATATACTTCAATCTTGAATTCTATTTGCCTATGTGGTGGAAGGCCAGGCAATTCATCCGGACATACATCCTCATATTCTCTTACCATTGGAATCTGTTGTATTCCTTGTGGCTTCTCTACTTCATCCTCTATCAACTGTCTGAAGTCGACCTTCTGTTGGATAACATATAATAATGCTAATGTTGGACTTCTAGGCAGCTTTTTCATGTCTCCTTCTATCTTCACAACTTCCCCGGATGGTAGCTTGATTGTAACTCTTCATCTTTGGCAATCGATCTTAGCTTGATATTGGGTTAACCAATCCATTCCCAATATCACATCATATCTGCCAAAATGGAGTACACAAAGGTCCACTCCTATTCTTTTATCCTTGAAGGTGAGTTGACACCTACAATGTCTTCGTGAACTTGCCATGCTTCCTACTGGAATAGACACTTCTAATGGTGCGACCAAAGGGTCTATGACTAACTTCAATCTATCTACGACTTCTTTTGAAATGAATGACCTAGTAGCACCCGAGTCAAATAATACTCGCACAATAACCCCAAATAATAAGAACGTACCTTCCATTGCTTGGGTCGGATCTGTACTGCTGACCGCCATATAGAGGCTTGCTTGACTCTGTTGTTGTGTCTGAGGCTTTCGCTGCGATCTTTTTGTCTGAGATCGAGTCTGATACACCGATTGAGATACTGTGCTCATTTCTTTATTGGGACAATTTCTAGCAAAATACCCTTCCTGATTGCAAACATAGCATAACCCTTTCTTTCTAGCCTGCTCCCGTTGTTCGCTACTGTTTCTTTCTGATCTGGCCTGTCTTCCCTGCAATCTCTCAGATGCTCGTACCTATCTCTGGCTCTGAGGCACTCTTCTCTTCTCCTGACTGCTAGATTTCCTCAACGATGGTCCTGCTGCTTGGCTAGATCTGGTTCGCTTCTTACTCTTCCATGCCTGTTCTGCCTCGAGGTCTCTTTCTATAATCTGTGCCCTCTCCACAGCTTCTCTGAAGTTTGTCAACTTTAAGGGTGTTATTATCTTCTTGATTTCTAGTTTCAATACTTCAATGAACCTCTCTGTCTTTGTTTGCTCATCCTTTACCAAATTAGGAGCAAATCTTGCCAACTCTGTGAATTTTCGTTCATACTCCGTCACCGACATCATCTTCTGTGCTAGTCTTGTGAACTCAGCACACATTTGTCTTTTCTTGGCTGTTGAGAAATAAGCATCATAGAACAGGGTCTTGAACTCTTCCCAAGTCAGTGTTGTTTCATCTATGGCAGGGTCATTCATGATCATTTCCCACCAATGATATGCTGACCCTTCTAATTGATGTACTGCCAAAGCGAATTGTCGCGGTCATGTCACTCTCAATGCATTCAAATGCTTGTTCATCTCCGTAAACCACCTATCAGCTGTCATTGGATCAGTCATTCCTTCAAATGTATTGGGTTTCAATTTTTGAAACTCAATTAGTAACTCCTTTTGTTCCTTATCATAACCAGTTGATTTACTTGCCGTAATTGCCTCTGATGATCTGGCCTCTTTTTGAGTTTGAGGTACTGGTGAAATCTGAGGCTCTAGCAGTGGTTGTACAGGTTGCTACAACATCTGTGGTTGTACTGGCACTGGTGGTTGTGATGACTGCAAGGTTTTCACTATTTGTTCTACTACTCGAGGAGTAATTTCTATCACTATCACTATCCTGGGAGTAACCTCGGCTATCATCTTCTAAGTAATCTTTGCAATCATCTTCGGAGTCATCACTGCTCCCACTGATGCAGCTGTTATTCCCGGAGTGCCTTCTCTCTGCTCAAGCTCATGATTACTCTCCCCTCAAGCTCATGATTATTCCCGGAGTGCCTTCTTTCGTTCGTGACTCAATTTGTTCATGGTATATCATATTTTCAAATTATCTAGGCCTTGTTTGCTATGGTTTACCCAATCCAATGTTATGAAGCTTTGAAATATGCTCATTACCCCTATTTGTAGGCTAGAGATTTGGCTAAGAGTTGGACAGTTTCTAGCACCATGGGTTTCTTTACCATTTCTAACCACTTAGCCATGGTTTGGAGATAGTTTCTTGCCATGGAAGGCTTCCTTTCAATCCAAATTACAAATTCTAATTCATGGTTTACGCTATTATACACTCAACATGCATATAAATACACTTCAAATATGTTTCAAACTCAAGTTTAGCACAAAACAAGTATGTATACCTTCAATGTTTAGCAACTATTTTTGACACCCAAACCTCTTCCCTAGAAGTTGATTTTTCTGTATGTTGTTCTCATTGTTCTCATCTCTATAACAAGCTTGGATTTGTCTAATTTGGCTAAGAATGGAGAGAATTATGGATGTTCAGACTGAGGTGGTTGAATAGGGAATTCTAAATGTTTTTTGCCACTGCTAGAATGAAGAAGATGACGAGAATAAGAGTACCAACACGTTTTGGGCCTCTTTTATACCTCGAATAAGTGTTGCCACCTTGCAACCCTTGTATGCCACTTCTCCTACTTCTTCCATGCTCGTGCCACCACATTTTCATTTTTTTAATTTACATAATATATAATAGGTTAGACATTAAATATGTTGCATTGTCTTTCTTCTAAATGATCAGATACATTTATTAACATACAGTTATCTTAATAAGGTTGCTAATTCGGCTTTTTGCTGCTGAAGGCATCTCTTGCTTATTTCAATCTTTAGCATCATTTTATCCAGAAATTAGTTAATCAGTTTATGTTCTTCTCATTAAGGAAGCTGGAATTCCATCAAACAGTTCATTAATGCAAGTCTCAATATCCTCTGGACCAAACTTTATGTACTTTTTAAGTTTGCCTTCCAGCATCCAAATACTGACTGAACCTACCTAAGAACGATCGATAAGCCGGAATCATCACAGCGGAAATCGAAACACCAAGCTCCTATTGCAACTGTTCATCGCTCACAACCCACGAGCTCTGCGTCTTGTGTATCTCTTCAAAGATCGAATTGAAACTCTTAAACCTCTCTTTTAGCATTGGCTTCGACACCTTACCGTTCACTTGCAATCCTTCGTCTTTGAGACATGCCAACCGTTTACTCCAATTAGTTTATGTTCTTCGTCTCTGAGTTAGCATTGTTACATTTAATTTTTTTTTCAAGATTATTTCTTATATCAGGGACATTTAATTTTTTTCAATCTAGAATAATATGAAGCACCTGGTGGTTAGCACTAGATATGATATCATATTGTGGTATATTTAACACCAAAATCAAATATAAAATATATGTATGCATAAGTAGAAATGTAGTATACTTAGTTTAAAGTATTTTTATAGTCAAAATGTATTAAGTGTTATGTGAAAAATAAAAACACATTTATATATCATTTTCAAAAGAAAAAATGTTGCAACTCCCATTGACTGGAAACCATAAAGCAGATGGAAGAGTAGGTATAAAGTAAATTGTCTTCATCAAGTAGTTGATCTATTTCTTTGCATTCTACATGATGTGTTTTAGAATGCTAAAAGATAAAGTCAAATAATTGTCACATCAAGGTTCTTTTTGTCAAGGCATAGAAGAAAAACTAACACTTGACAGAATGTTAATAGCCCACGTATAAGGGTAGGTCATGATACAAGGCCAAAAATAAATTGAACTCACGCATCCATGTGACATAGACTGGTCTTTTTAAGGTATTTTGTAATGCACACTTCTACATGTGTCCATCAACATTTCTTTCACAAAATTGATACGAAAATAAGCATCTCTTCATACTAAAAGAGAATGAAACTTCGCCAAAACAAACCTCCAAAAAAATTATTTTACAAAAATAAACTGTGAAGGTTATTTGAAAAATTGTAGCTCCTTGGTCACGTGAAATAACGAAAATATCCTCCAATATATAGAATACCTAGCGCCCCATGTCAAATAATGAAAATGCCCTTATTTAATATACAACAACCGCTTACATTTAACTTCCAACGATATTACGAATTATTTTGCTTAAAAGAGATGACGAAGATGGCCTTTATATTTCAAATCATTGTTGCATTGCTTTGTTGTTAGGCTTCTTTTCTTTCTTCTTCATATCTTGTTCAACTTCTTATAGTTTCCTAACATCTTCTCATTCTCATTTTGTGAGAAACAAATCACAACTAAATGAAGATGATGACAATTTCTATTTTTTGATTTTTC
Organism: Tinospora cordifolia; assembly: GCA_030144865.1. Taxonomy (NCBI): domain Eukaryota; kingdom Viridiplantae; phylum Streptophyta; class Magnoliopsida; order Ranunculales; family Menispermaceae; genus Tinospora; species Tinospora cordifolia. The sequence goes on along the minus strand of JAJIYU010007924.1, from coordinate 5,864 downwards.
CGCACTTATTATTATTCATCTTCATGTGGAGCTAAATACTATATAATAGCATTCAAAGACATCATTAAAAAGTGTTACAACTTAAATATTCTATGATTCAAATGTTTTGCCAAAATATCGACAATACTAGTGTTGATATATTGACAACTTTTTACACATGGATTTCATGTATAAATATGTTATTGATATATTGGCACCAAAGTCATCGATATATTGATGATATGAGCGTCATTATATTAAGAACTCTCTCATAAGATATGTTATTGCTAATATATCAATACTAATGTTGTTGATAGATTAACGATATTAGTGTTGATATATCATACAACTTTTCATCATTTCATCATGATAATTGACAATGCCTTGAAGAATTTAGACCTATTAGTTACATTGGGAGCTTGGACGGTACCTTGTTATCTTAGTTCACCATACACTTTCTAAAAGAAAGTTGAATTGGATTCAATTCAATACATTAAACTTAAGAAACACTTGCAAATTATAAATTATTCAAGTTGTTGATATATTGACAACTTTTTTAAAATATATATATGATGGTAATATATCAGCACCATCGGTGCCAATAATTAGTAATATATATACACTAATTAAAAGTTATTGATATTGCTAATATATTGGCATCTTTTTTTAAAGGAAATGTATGTTATTAATGTATCAGCAACTTAAAATTAGTGTATATGTATGTACTGATATATCAAGATGGATATTTTCAATGTATCATCGACCTTAAATCACCTAATAAAAATATCAAGGACACTAAAATAAACACAAAAACACCAAAGTCTCATTTCTTCTTATTCAAATTTGTAATAATTCCTTTAATGCCTAAACCTTAAGCCATTTTCAAATAAAACTACAATGACAAGAGAATGATTAGTTATAGACAAAGAAACTAAAGAAACTCTTTGTTGAAAAATTGTGGGGGTACCGCTACGAAGAGAAAGAGATGAAGGTCACAAAGAAAATGAGGATTTTCAACAAAATCATGCGTGCAAAAAGAAGACAATGAACTAAAATGAAAAAAGAAGATGATCATGCAAGCAAGAAGAAATCCTTGAAAGGTTGGTCAATATATTAGCAAGGAACAACCGAACAAAGACCACCTTGTTCATGGATTTGCAACCTTTGGTCAATTTATAAGCAACAATAAAATAAAGCAATTGATATTCCTGTCATATTTATCAAACTTAAAAAGGCAATTTTGTCATTTCACACAAAAAGGAGAATCATTTGTCATTTCATTGGCTTTACCATCTTCAATCAATCTTTAAGGGCAATTTTCTCATTTAAAAATAGGACACCAACTATTTTATAAATCAGGGGATATTATCATCACTTTTGTGGTCAAAGGGATAGAATTGTTCAAAATAATCTATGCAGTGTGTTCTTGCAGGAAATATAAAATTTGCTTGCAATTATTCAAAATGATCAATTATTCATTTTTTGTAGGTCACTTTCATAAATTTTTCACAAAAAAAGAAAAGGTAAAGTAATTGGTATCCCTTGCTTGTTGGGATTGACAAACCCTCCATACAATATGACCCTCTATGCATTATAAGTTCTAAAGCCTTCCCTCTCTCACTTGCAATCATCAACAAATCAAAAACTCCGTGATGAAACCCAACAACAACAACAGCATAGTACTCTATCCTTCACCAGCCATGGGCCACCTTATCTCCATGGTGGAACTAGCAAAGCTCATCCTCTCTCGCCACCCTACCCTCTCCATCACCATCCTTATGACCACACCACCTTACAACACCGGCGCCACCGCACCCTACATCACCGCCGTCTCCAAGACCAACCCTCTCCTCCACTTCCACCACCTCCCTACCCTCTCCCTCCCCGTCATCTCTGGCGACCACGACAGCAACGGCACTTCCCGTCACCACGAAACGCTCGCTTTCGACCTCCTCCGCCTCAACAAACCCCATGTCCGCGACGCTCTCCGTTCAATCTCCAATGCCTCCACCATCCGCGCCTTCATCATGGACTTCTTCTGCTATGCCTCACTCGACGTTGCCGTCTCCCTCAACATCGATTCCTATTTCTACTACACCTCCAGCGCTGCGTGCCTTGCTTCTACCCTTTACTTGCCAACCCTTCATAAAACCACCACCAAAAGCTTCAAAGACCATAATTCTGACCAACTTTTGTACATCCCGGGGATATTGACGCCGATTCCAGCCATCGATATGCCTAAACCGATACTGGATCGTGAAGATAAAGTTTATGAGGAATTCTTGTGTGTTTCTTATTGTTTGCCAAAAGCCAAAGGGTTTATACTAAACACGTTTGATTGGCTAGAAACCCACGCTATCAAAACCCTACGTGATTCACAAAGTGTTTATTGTATAGGACCTCTGATCGGGTCCTATGAAGAAGATATGAAGAGCAGTGACAGTAGAAACATCAACAGCAAAAACATGATTCACAAAGAATGCATGGAATGGCTAGATAAGCAGCCTAGTAGGAGCGTTGTGTTCTTGTGCTTTGGAAGCTTAGGGTTGTTCTCTAGGTCACAGTTGAAGGAGATAGCTGTGGGGTTGGAGAGAAGCGGCGAGAGGTTCTTGTGGGTGGTTCGGAGTCCGCCAGAGGAAGACCGGAGGAAGCGGTTCCTGCCGCCGGAGGAACCGAACTTGACTGAATTACTACCAGAAGGTTTCTTGGAACGGACAAAGGAGAGGGGGTTGGTGGTGAAGTCATGGGCGCCACAGGTGAAGCTGTTGAATCACAGTGCGGTCGGAGGGTTTGTGACTCACTGTGGGTGGAATTCAGTGCTGGAAGCGGTAATGGCGGGCGTGGCGATGGTGGGGTGGCCGCTGTACGCAGAGCAGAGGTTGAATAGAGTGGTGCTGGTGGAGGAGTTGAAACTGTGTTTGTCAATGGAGGAAGAGAAAGTAGGTGATGAATATGAAGAAGATTATGAGTTTGTGGTGAGAGCTGAGGAAGTGGAGAAGAAGGTGAGAATGGTGATGGGTGGGGATGGAGAAGGGAGAGAGGTAAGAGAAAGGACTATTAGAGCCATGGAGAGTGCTAGAGCTGCCGTTAGTGAAGGTGGGTCATCTTACACGGAATTGGATGAGCTTGTCAAGCTGTGGATCAATTGATTTTTTTTTTTTTTTTTAAATTTCTTTCTGGTTAGATCTACCATGTTTATCAATGTGGCTAGACAGCAAATAAATTAACCAGAAAATAAAATAAATAATGTGGTTTTTCTTCCTGTGATAATTGTATCACCAGATTATGAATAATAATCTGGTCAAACTATATCAACCAGAAGACGTCAAATTATATAATAATGGCATAACAAATGAGAAAAAATGACTTAAAATCGTGCACCCCAATGTAGTTGTCTTAAAGCCGCGTGCATTGGCATGAATATATATATTACACATAAGCCTATTGCCTCTTTGGTATTGATAAATCAATTCAATTGATTTATCTATTCATTAAATTACGATAAACTTTTAAAAATATAAACATGAAAACATAAAATATAGAAGTATAAGATATTATGAATAAATAATATATTATAATTTCTTATATATGTAATATATATATATATATATATATATATTAACATCTCCCTTAAATTTAACATGGCAAAGAAGAAGTCATTTTAATTCTTAAGTTTGTCAACTAAATCTTAGGGTCAACTAGGTCAGGCCACAATCGAAGCAAGTGCACACCAACAGCGGTAATAGATTGAAGGAGAAGAAGGTGCAGCAGCAACGCACAATAAAGAAAAATAACAAGGTAGTAAGTAGTGGCACTGTGGCAAGGAATGCATGAGCATCGACATGCAAATAGCATAAAACAGTTGCAATAAGCATAGGCAACAAAAAGAAAAGTAATACAATAGAAGTAGCAGCACCGTGGTAGAGGAATGCGTGAGTAACAACACGTGACTTAAATCACGCGACTTAAATAAACCAACAACAATAAACATATGCAATAATAAAGAAAGAAATAACACGGTAGTAATTAGCAAATACCGTGGTAGAGGAATACGTAAGTAACAACACCCGAATAACATAGAGTAGCAACAACAAGCAGATGCAACAATAAATAAAAGCAATACGACAATAAGCAGTAACATTGTGGCAAAGGAACAACATGTAACAACAAGGACATGACAAGTTTGTGTCAACTACGGTCATAGAGAAATGATATGAATAAAAAATAAAAAAGAAAAGAAAAAAAACATGTGTATTCAAACTTGCTCTGATGCCATAAAAGAAAAATTGGACTGATTTATCTATTGATGAAATTACAGTAATATATATATTATAGGACCCCTTCCCTAGGGAGAAGGACAAACTGAACGATACAATGTTATGACAGACTCATTCTCAAACTGAGTTGGCCCAAAATACTATTAAGCTTCTTCTCAACACCATACATAACACTATCAAAGTAATCATAAGAAATTCGAAAGCAACTAGAATAAATAATGAAAGTAAATTTTTTTTTAAAAGTTAAACTAAAGTCAACTATATATACCGTCTCCTAAATGTAGCAATAGTGAAAATGTCTAAGTTAAAATATCTAAAATATTTTTCTCAGTTCCTACATATCATACTAACTCTCAAAATAGTAAATCATGTGAGGAAACCTACCAAAATAAACAAGGTGTACTTTATACAATGACCACCTTCTTTCTTTTGTCCTTAGTAGAAGAAGAACCTAAAATATTAGAGTAGTGAGCCAATTTTATCAACAGCGGGTTATTCAGTAATGTAACCTAATATATAACTTACAATAAGAACTCTAGAAAAATAATGTCATGTATGTATGCACAATAACAATAATATGAATGAGTGCAATACTTAGTGAATGCTAGATCTACAATGCAATCGTGCATCTTTTATTTTGACAACGGTTCCAATGTTGAAAACACATGCTGAAGCACTCAAAAGCGTACAAAGCAATAATAAATCTACTCGAGCGAGTGATACCCGACAGTTAGGCGTATACTCATATCATATCATAGGGATTTACTAGTTTATACCTAATGTATGGCAGCCTCAGATAATCTATAGGGAGCCAATTAATAGCAGACCTGGCCTAACTGTACCCTTGGGTACAACAACCACTCTTCCTCAATGCTCTAGAGGAACCTAATTGATAGACCTAGCCCAACCGTACCCCTAGGTTCGACAACCATTCGTCCCCAATGCTCAACCACATCTAATACCCTAACTTACACCCAAACCTCTATATTTGGTGCACATTGTCATTTAAATCACATTAAAAGATTACAAATGCATTTCAATATATAATAATATTTCATTTATGATAGAACAACAAGTTAAGTGATAAATTAGAAAATACTACTCACAAGGATGTTCAACTCCTGATGATCAATCAAATGATTAAATTGGCCAATTGTAGTCAACTTTATCTAAACCTAACCTTCGCCGACTTGTCTAATCCATAGGATCAATGTGATTAACAAGGTCAATTAAGCCTTTAATATTGACTCAAAATACTAAAAATATGTGTTGTCAACATGTGTCTCACCTTTGGTACACAATAACCCGCCACTTTTATAAACTTGGTAGTTCAATATATAAATATTATTTCCTATGTTACAAAATAAGTATGTCATAATGTTATACAATATTTTTCTATTATTTAATATTATTTTACCCTATATACATTTTTTATATTTATTAATTAATCATCAAATCACATAAATGCTAAATTAATATATTAGTTTACCTCCAAAAATCTTAATTTTAGTATCATTGAGTTTAGAATTTCATTCTGAACATTTCAATACTCACCAACTAAAATTTTAGTATTAATTGGTATACCCTCTATGTATCGACTTTTAAGTA
>JAJIYU010007923.1:0-18621 GCA_030144865.1 Tinospora cordifolia | reverse complement strand
TGTGTCGCTTGTAAAGTAACATGACCCAACCCGCCAATTGGTTAAGTCCACCGTCAAAACAATGGTGGTTATGTCCAAACTCAAGGAATGTGGGGGTTGGGGTGTTACAAGACAAGTGGCTTGTGGGTCTGATAGTAGGAGTTGAACAAGGTAAGCATTCTGTCTTTAGGTTAGTTGTTGAAAATATCTTGAGGCTCGGAAAGAAGATTTGTGTACCTTAGAATGGACAGAATAAGCAGACCATACTAGATGAGGCTCACCAAAGCAAGTATACAATGCATCCAATAGAGATAAGATGTACCAAAACCTTAGAAAGACTTACTGGTAGATAAGAATGAAGAGTGACGTGGCTAAGCATGTTGCCGAATTCTTAACCTGTCAACAAGTAAAAGTAGAACATTGGAAACCCTCTGGAATGTTACAACCACTCTCTATCCCTGAATGAAAGTGGGATAATATTGCCATGGATTTTGTCAATGGTTTGCCTAGGAATAAAAAAAGGAGAAGATACGATTTGGGTGATTGTGGATCTTCTAACCAAAGTGGCTTACTTCTTATTGATTAGATCCATAGGCCAAGTCAACAAGTTAGGAGAAATTTATGTGGAAGAAATTGTCAGGCTTCATGTTGTGCCCAAGACTATTGTGTCTGACAGAGACTCTCGCTTCACTTCACAATTCTAGTAGAGTCTACAAAAGGAGATGGGTACTAAGCTCACCATGATTACAGCATTTCATCCTCAGACGGATGGTTAGTCTAAGAGAGTTGTCAAGATTTTAGAGGATATGTTGAGATCTTGTGTTTTAGACTTCAAGGGGAATTGGAACAAGTACTTACACTTGGTAGAGTTTGCCTATAACAATAGTTATTAGGCGAGTATTAAGATGGCTCCATTCGAGGCTCTTTATGCAAGACCCTGCAGATCAACTACCAGTTGGGCTAAACTTGAAAACCTTGTATTAATTGGACCAGATTTGGTGAAAGAAATGAATAACAATGTCAAGTTAATACAAAGGAGGCTGACTGCAGCATAGAGTCCTCAGAAGAGCTACGTTGACAAGAAGAAAAGACAATTAGAGTTCCAAGTTTGGAATAAGGTTTTTTTGAGAATTAGTCCTTAGAAGGGCATCAAGAGTTTGGATTCAAAGGGAAGTTATCTATGAGGTTTGTTGGACCCTTTGAAATACTTAGAAGAATTAGGGAATGTGCTTATGAGTTGGACCTACCAAACCAAATGACTTCAGCTCATAATGTATTCCATGTATCTATGTTGAGAGAAAATACGAACCTAACCTCTCTCACATCATCCACTGGGAGGAAGTAAAAATTCAAGATGATGTTACTTACGAAGAAACACTAGTTAGAATCCTTGCCATAAAGTACAGAGTCTATGAACAAAGGATATCCTGCTAGTGAAGGTATTGTGGAAACATCACGGGGTGGAAGAAGCTACCTGGGAACTCGAAAACGAGATGAAGACCAAGTATCCACACCTATTCACTAGAAATCCTTAGTTATATACAAATTTTAAGAACAAATTCTTTCTAAGGAGGGTAGGTTGTAATACCCTAAATTTTCTATACTCATGATTAAATGAAACTTATCATTTATTTAGTGAAATTTGGGTGCAAAATGAAACTGGGCTCATTTCAGGGCTAAATCTGGCAAGTTCCAAAACTCTCATTTAGTGTGCCTTAGAGACCCAAAACAACTTGAAATGAAGTAAGGCGACATGAACCAAATAAGGGGAGAACATATCCAAAAATTAGAACAATTGGTCGAGGTTAGGGTCTTCATTTGCCAAACGCCCTTCAAGGGGTTCCAAATTAGAAAGAATTGTCATTTAGGGTACTTCGAGGGATCGAAATAACTCGAAATAAAACAGAATGACATGAACTAACAAAATAAATGACATATCAAAAAATTAGAACAATTGACCAAGATTTGAATTTTCACTTGCCTAGTAACTTTGGCATGTCTTAAATAAGGAACGTTCTTGCGGGAAAATCACCTCGGGCCAAACCATACCTTAAAATATGCATTAGGTTCATCTAATTCCAAAACTATAGGATATAAATCATAATTCCATGTAAATAAAGAAATATTAATTTTTATTTGATTTTTGTGAACTTATGAAGTCATGGCCACTCCTAACATGTGCAAGACACATGGGTGGAACACCATGATTATGTGTACCCTCACCTTACCCAACCTCAATGGGATGTTTCCATTACTTGAATCCATACGAAATCATTGTATGTGCTATGCAAATAATTTAGTACACTCACATATATGAGGTATCACCATGATTAGAAATCAAGAAAAAGTGATCCCATGTACCAAAGAAAATGATCAAGTATTTCATGCACCCTCATGGACATCTACACCCATGTGTGTATGTGTGTGTGTGGGTGTATGCACACATGTGAAAAACCTTATTACAAGTTTCTAAAATATAAATGGTGCTCACATGAAAACCCTAGCCGTCCCTTGCTGGCCACACAAACCAAACGTAGAAGTTCCAAAAAGAAAGATCTTCCATGACACCAAGAAGGGAAGGTTTCCACTTCATGCATATGTGATCACCAAGCAAAGTGTTGTCTAGAAAATGTTCTTAAACAATGAACCAGACTAATATGGAACGCCCTAATTGAGATTAGAATGGATCAAAGTTTGAAAACATTCTCTTAAATTAAATAGGAAATAAGATAGAGAATCAAATACTTGTTCATGGGAATTTGGCAAGCTTTAGTAGGCCCACAAGCTCACTTGCCTTTCTCACCCAAACTCTCCCCTTATTACCGTAGCTGCCCTAGATGCCCACCTTGTGCTCATGAACATCTATATAAACCCCCTCTTGCTCACATTCATCTCATCCCAAAGCAAAGAATTTACACTTCCTTCTTTGCTTGTTTTTGACCTCTCCTTGGCACCTCTTCTCACTCTCTTTTCTCTCTTGTGTAAGAAGTTCTTATTTCAATATTTTAAAGAGTTTTTGAAGTAGTTTTGTTGGTGATTAGAAGTTCTTGAAGTTTTGAAAGTAGTGGATAAGGGGAACTTCTGCCGAATTCTACAAAGAAACTCGGATTAAGGTGGAGGGGATTTCTTAAACCTCTACTTTGCTTTTTTTAAATTTCTAGCATGTTCATCCTTGTTTAAATTATAATTTTTAGTGTATATTATTTTAGTTTCAACATGTTTAATCATATTTTAATTTTAGTTTAGCATGTTTTTATGTTTTAATCACTTATGAGAGCATGTCATGCTTAGAATCCATGTTTAGGATTTAATTCAATGTTTCAAGCTTGCTATATGATGTTTCCATGATTTCTTACTTGTTTAAAATTCTAAAATTTATATTCTAAATTTTCTTTATGATTATGTGATGTTAAACATAAGAAAGTGAAGATAAGAACCACGTACTGTCATGGTGACCCGTATGGGTGCTATGAGTGTTCTTAACACATGCTTGGAGTGTGTGGTTGCGGGGCGCACAAAGGGGTACTTAGTATGGGGCATCTAATGGAAAGTAATAAAGAAATGTCTTTCCACCATATAGAGGGGTATCGAAATTAAGAATATCAAGGAGTAGAACCTCTTTCAGTCTTAACGTCATTTACAACCAAAATGTTGCTTGAATCACTTAATGCATGAAAGTGTTTGAATTCGGATGTGCTATTGATTTGAAATAGTAACTTAGTTGTGTAATGAATGATTCACTGAGCTATGTGCTCACCCCTTCCTTCTATTTTTCAAGAATATGAAATGCATGATCAAGCTTGCTAAGGAATTAGGAAGTCTATTTTTAGAAAGTTTTTATGCAATTGCATATTGCCCAAATTTTGAATAAAGACTTTCGCTGAATTTTGTTTTAAATTTTAGAGTTATATACTCTTTCTTTTGATTATATGAATTCAATAATGTATTTTTTTATTTTATTTTTAATAAATAAAGAGTTAGAAGTTTCCCTTTATTCACTTGTATTATCTTGTTGAAAATTAAACTCAATAGAAGTGTATTTGTGAGTATTTCAATAAGTTATAAAATAAAGTTGTGTACTTGTACTTGTAAATGCAATATAGGACCCAACCTAAATTGTGGTTGAGCTTAAACTTGTCTCTAGGGGTTGGGGTGTTACAATGGGTCAGACCCTAAGTCCAATGAATATGGCAAAAGAAATGTCTTTTTACTCTAATGAGGTATTTTGATAAGAACTTCAAGGGCCTTAAAACCCTTTCAGTCTAAGTTACAACTGTAAACGAAATATTGTTTGAAATACTTAATGATTTACAAGTGCTTGAGTTTGAATGTGTTGTTAAGCCTAAATTAGTGATTTGGTTGTTTGAAAAAGATCTACTAGGTTAACCCTTCCTCTCTTATTTTTCAGGGATTTGAATCACATGAAGTATTTGATATTAGATAAGTTCTAATGTTCAAAAAGTTTCTATATTTCAATATAAGGGTATGTAGCCCAAATTTGAAATGTATATAATTTAAGATTTTGTTTGAACTTAATTTCTTTTATCGGTTTTTGAGGTATGTACCTTCTTTCATTAAATTAATAAAGATTTAGGAAGTTTGTTTTATCTCTTGTGTATTTGCCTTATTGAACTTTGTGTATGTAATACCTACAATTTTAGTGTTGTAATACCTGAAATATGAGTTAAAAAAAAGAAAGAACAAAAAAAAAATTATTGTTCAAATATATTGTTACTGTTCATAAATACGGTCACTATTTTGTCGGCAAACAAAATAAGGTACGGTGGTTACTGTAGCTACAGTAACAGGCACTGTAGCTACAAACTATTAACAACTGTGCAGTTTCGTCTTTTTCTGTTAGAAAAATCTATATAAACCCCCCCTTCATTCTGAAAATTCATTCCAGCAAGAAAGAAAGAATATCTTTGCTTACTCTCTTTTTTTCTCTTGTTCTTCAGCTGTTTTAGACAGCAAATATAGTAGTATGAAGGGGAAAACCTCAGTTTCTGCATAGCAGTAGTGAAGATCTACTGTTAGGTACCTCTTTTGAAGCTATTGGAGGGTTTTTCTGATCAAAGCATATATAATCACTCTGCTCTAATCTCTATTTAAGATTGGAGATGTCGTTGTTCATTTCAGTAGGCATACATAGTTTACTGTTTATATATATGGTACTGTTCATATGGTATTGTTCACTGTTACTATTTAACACTATTCATTTATACGGTACTATTCATGTGCATCGATTAAATAAAATTTTTGAAACGTAGATCCTAAAGACTGTTGGCCAAAGACTTGGAACAAGTTGAGATTCAGGGAATTACTACTAAAGTGGAAGTGATTACTCTACTCTCTAGTATCATTTGAATTTTAATGCTGAATATGTGATGTTTGCATTGTTTCAATGCCTAGAAATATGCAAGATTATATACTAAATGATTTGTGAAAGATTTTCCTTTATTTTTAATTTATATTATTCATGACCAAGAGAGCATGCTCCGTAGTTGCGTCTTGCACGATCTTCTACATCAAAAATCGACATTCATTGTTTTCATCTATGAAAATATTGATTTATGATGTCATGCTGATGGAATGTTTAATTATTAATGAAATATTTATTTTATTATGCTTTGTTCACAACAATAAGATTAAATAAAGATTTCAACCACGTATCAGCGCAGCGACGAATGTCCTTCGCGTGTGTTTCATGCAGAATTAGAACTGGTTGTCAAGATTGACACCTGAATGAACTGGGTTTTAGCAATGATCCCAAAGAAGGGTTTGAGTTTCAGAATTGATCTCTCTCCCCAGATCTGGAACACAGAGGTTAACCCCTTTCAGTCTAATTGACAAATGTTGATAAATAAATGTTTGAAACACCTAATGGATGATAAGTGTTTGCATGTTCAGTGTTTGATTTAAGTAATGCTATGGATGTACTGTGTATGATCCATTGGGCTCTTAAGCTCACCCAATCATTTTTTTCAGGTAACTATTGAAGACATCGCCCTAGCAAATCAATGTAAATTAATAATAGTGTGTCTCACACTATGAGGATAGTAGAAAATGAACTGTATTGTAGGGCTTGTGACCCACTATATTTGATCATGTCAGATGTCAATAGTATTTGTATTATCAAAAGATGGCTATAGAGCCCACAAAATTATTCGTAACTCTGATCATGAATCTATGTTTTCAGTTATTTTGAAATACTGAGATTATTGTGTTTCTGTTGTATTTATACTCTATACCTTGGGATATGATCTGATGAAACTAATAGATGTGATAAATGATGAAAATAAAAAGTAATATCCCCAGTTCTCAGATAGAAAGTAGGATTGACTACACTCGGAAGAAATGACGTCTAAAGCTACAAGACAACCATGTCACCTATGACGTATGTGAGAAAGATCGGGAGCTAGGGTGTTACAAAGGTGGTATCAGAGCCTAGGCTTTAGATGCCTTGAGCAAGAATTATAAGAAATTGACAAGTCAGATAAGACTATTTATTTAGTTAATTTAGAAGCTCTACCTCTTGTTTTAGAAACTAAAATGATTTTGAAAAAAAATTATTTTTCAAAAAGAGACATATGTTTTCAATTGTTTTGTTTGGATACCAAGATTACGAGTTGAGCTGATAGTGGGTAAGTCTTGTCCCAAGTAAAGCTAAACAATGAAAGGGAGATGGGTTATCCCATTCTAGAAAGCACGGTTGCTAAGTAGACTTCGGTCTCGCCGTTCGATCTGGAGGTTGTCCCACCAGCTCATACAAATAGTTGAAGTTGAACGACACACTTATTTTCTATATAAAAACCAAGAGGTGGTAATTAAGGGATAGGAATTCACTAAGGTTCAAAGGATATGCTGACAAGGATTTCAGAACCTAGGTCTATGAAAGAGACCTTAGGTAGAAACTTGGGTGTTGCTAAGGGTGTCACAATAGATCATAAATAAAAGCTTTTAGGGTATAAGCTAGAGACTGATAACGTGTGAAAATGAAACACTTGTTTGGTCAGGACACGAGATCGGGAGGATCCTGTATCTTTGGTTTCTATGTGGTATGGGACGCATAGGATTCAGGGATATAGAGGAATCTTGGACTCCGAGAATGACAGACCATGTATGGTGTGTGATCGGTGGCTTTGGACGAACTTGTTTTACTATGCTTGGCTAGTATGAGATAGTCAAGTGTAGTAGAGCTTGGGAAGCCTTGGACATCGAGACATTTGCAAAAATTGGTTGGGTGCAGCTTTGTCCTGGGTAAAAACCTAAGTAGAAGGGGTAGAGTGGTATGGGACACTTGAACCTGAAAGCTTAGGTGGAAGCTTGGAACCTTGTTGTGCTAGCTTGATGGTATGATTGTGTGCTATGCATGCTTTATTGCTTATTTATTTTGAAACCAACTCCCGTACCCATGCGCAAAAAGAACGTAGAAGCATAAACTGTTAGGCCACTAAACAAATCGAAGACCTAAAGACATGAATCTAGAGTCATGATAGTACGAACAATTGATGAGGCAAAAACTGACCGAGTGTTAAATTTATCGATATAGGTAATGGCTGGAACAAGAAGGTACGCTACTCGATCCAGCACTTCTGATGAGAGTGAGCAACAAGAACAGGAACTGTCTGCTGGAATGGAGGTCCGGATGGAAACCATGATGAATGAAATGTCACAGAGGTTACTATTGAGGTTACTTCCACAGATAATCCTTCAGATGGCCCCTCATCCTCAAGTACCAGAATTGATGCAGGTTCAACAGGCACCACCTGTGGCTCAAGGTCCTGAAAATCAGAAAGCTGAAGAGAATTTAGAAGATGATAAACAAAGGAAGATGTTGAAAGAGATGAAGAGGCTCACACCTCCTTCCTTTGATGGTACTACAGATAGCATCTCAGCGAACCACTGGTACCAAGAGGTGGAGGAAATCCTCGATGTGATGAAGGTAACTTGGTCAAGACGAGTGGCACTGGCCACGCACCACTTCAAAGGACCAGCCAAAAGTTGGTGGCGTATGACGAGGATGGACCCTAATACAAATGTTGATGATATGAGCTGGGCGAACTTTACAGAAATCTTCTATGAAAAGTTCTTTCCGGAAGCAACTTTGAAGAAGCTATAGGAGGACTTTGTTCAACTAAATTAGAGGGAAATGACCGTAGCTGAATATGAGAGGAAGTTCACTGAACTGGCTAAGTTCTCATCAGATTTGATCAGGGAAGAGAAAAGGAAGGCCAATCGATTCGCATAGGGTCTCAAGATAGAGGTCCGAAAGATGGTAAAGACTCTAGGTTTAAAGACCTACAAGGACGTCGTTGAGAAGGCTCTAATGCTGGAACAAGAACTCAACCTGGAACAAAGGTTAAGGGGAAAGAATAAGAGGCTCGGGAATGAAAATGATCAAGGGGTTCAAAAGAAAAGTAAGAATAGTTGGAATACTAATTAGGGGGATGGAAATAAAATGCCCCAATGAAAAAATCGACCCAAGACAGAAGAACAATTAGAGTTGGCTAGATGTCAAGGGCAGTATTTCAACTAGTAATTAGCAAGGGCACCTATCAAAGTTTTGTCCTAGCAAAACCCAGACACGACAAGAACCACCACCTCCAAATAATCAAGGGGAAGAACAGAATGTATGTGTTCAACAGCAATTGCCTCAACCAAATAACAACCAAGGTCAAAATCAAAACTAGGGTCAAGCACAAAATCAGTACGAAGGCCGAGGGCAAAACTAGGCCAGAATATTTGCTATCGGTGAAGCCTCGAAAGACCAAATCCCTACTGTCGAAGGTACATTCCTATTATTTGACATTGTTGTAAAAGTCTTGTTTGATTCGGGTGCCACTAAGTCGTTTGTGTCAGAAGAAGTAGTCAGAAGATTACCACTAGTGACATCCACATCACCAGAACCATTACATGTGTCCACTCCTATAGGAGACACTATAGTTACTCGGAAAGTTTGCACATGTGAATTAAGATTTGGAGACAAACTAGTAACTACCGACCTTAGACTATTACCTTTCCAAGGGTATGATGTGATACTAGGTATGGACTAGTTGATTCAACACAAGGCTCAGATCAATTGTCTAAGACGAAGAATCACATTAACTCTACCATCCGAAGAGTAGTCAATGGGGATATGCAAAGACTACTTCGGAGTCCTATGACAACCATGTTACATTGTCTAAAACAGAGTGATGACTTCAGACAATTGCTAGAGGATGATATTAGATTCGGAGAACCTAAGAAGATTTTGGAGATACCTGTAGTACGGGGATATGCAGATGTATTCCCAGATGATTTGCCTGGACTACCGCCACACGAGGAGGTAGAGTTCAAGATTGAACTTTATTTAGGCACAAATCCTATAGAACTGGTTGAACTCAAGACACAGTTGGACGAACTCCATGAAAAGGGATTCATTCGACCTAGTGAATCACCATGGTGAGCTCTAGTATTATTTGTGAAAAAGAAAGACAGATCCATGAGGTTGTGTGTCGATTATCGAAATTAAATCTGGTAACCATAAAGAACAAGTATCCTTGGCCAAGGATAGATGACCTATTTGATCAATTAAAGGGAGCTACTCATTTCTCTAAGATTGATCTTAGGTCAGCCTATCATCAATTAAGAATCCGAGAGTCATGTATACCTAAAATAGCCTTTAGAATGAGATACTGACACTGTGAGTTCACCATGATGCCCTTTGGATTGACCAATGCCCCAGCGGCATTCATGGATTTAATGAATCGAGTGTTTAGAAAATATCTTGACCGCTTTGTAGTGGTATTTGTTGCTGACATTCTAATTTATTCAAAGACAAAAGCTGAACACTTAGAACATTTGTGAATAGTGTTGGAAACCCTCAGAAGTCACCAACTATATGCCAAGTTCAACAAGTGTGAGTTTTGGATGAAGATGGTCAATTTCCTTGGCCATGTAGTATTAGCAAAAGGCATCTCTATGGATCCGAAAAGGTAAAAGTTATCATGAATTGGAAATAGCCAAAGACAGTTACGGAGATCAGGAGTTTCTTAGGTCTGGCTAGATACTACAGAAGGTTCATACAAGATTTTTCTAAACTAGCAGAACCTATGACCAAGTAAAGTAGGAAGGGAGTTAAGTTTGATTGGGATGGGAAGTGCGAACAATCATTCCAAGAACTAAGTAAGAGACTGACTACGACCCCCATCCTAGTCACTCCAACTCATGGGGTTACCTTTACCCTTTATACTGATGCATCACTAAATGGGCTGGGAGCAGTATTCATGCAAGGAAGACAAGTAGTTGTTTACGCCTCGCGACAACTGAAGGTCCATGAGAATAACTACCCCACACATGACCTAGAGTTAGCAGCCATTGTATTTGCCCTGAAGATTTGGAGACACTACCTTTATGGTGAGAAATTTGATCTGTTTTCAAATCACAAGAGCTTGAAGTACATCTACAGCCAAAAGTAGTTGAAACTCAGGCAACGGAGATGGATGGAGTTTTTGAAAGACTATAATTTTCAACTACACTACCATCCATGGAAGGCCAATGTAGTGGCTGTGCCTTAAGTAGAAAGTTCAACAAACAGGAGGAAAAAAAAGGCTAGATGTACCAGTTGATCGATGATTTTAGGCTGGGTGTAACTCTAAATGAAAAACAAGCCTACCTCTACAATATTTCTTGTCAACGGATTCTTCTAAATGATTTGTGTACCTCAAAATGGGCAAAGTAAACAAACTATAGATAAGGCTCATCAGACCAAGTATATGATGCATCCAGGTGGAGATAAAATGTACCAAAATCTTAAAAAGACCTACAGGTGGACGGGCATGAAAAGGCACATAGCCCAATATGTCTCTAGATGTTTGACATGTCAACAAGTGAAGGCAGAGCACAAGAACCCTTCAGGGATGTTACAACCACTTCCAATACCAGAATGGAAGTTGGACAACATCGCGATGGACTTTGTCAGCGGCCTGCCAAGGAATCAGAAGGGGGAAGACATCGTATGGGTGATTGTGGATCATCTGACGAAAGTAGCTCACTTCCTACCTATTCAATCTACAGATTCCATTGGAAAACATGGAGAGCTATATGTCAAGGAAATTGTAAGACTCCATGGTGTTCCCACAACCATCGTGTCTAATAGAGATTCTAATTTCACTTCTCAGTTTTGGCAGAGTTTGCAAAAAGAACTAGGAAGCAGACTCACCATGAACACTACATTCCATCCTCAGACCAATGGGCAATCTAAAAGGGTCATTCAGATATTATAAGATATGTTAAGAGCTTGTGTCCTTGATTTCAAGGGCAACTGGAGCAAGTAGCTACATTTAGCAGAGTTTGCTTATAACAATAATGACCAGGCAAGTATCAAGATGGCTCCATATGAAGCGCTCTATGGCAGGCCTTGATGATCGTTGTCTTGTTGGGCAGACTTTGAGGATCGGGTCCTCACAGGACCAGAATTGGTAGAAGAAATGAACACCCAGGTAAAGAAGATTCAGAAGAGGCTAATGACAGCTTAGAGTAAGCAGAAAAGTTATGTAGACAAAAAAAGAAGACCTCTAGAATTTTAACCAAGTGACAGAGTTTTCCTGAAGATTAGTCCATAGAAAGGGATAAGACA
This sequence comes from Tinospora cordifolia, assembly GCA_030144865.1. Lineage (NCBI taxonomy): Eukaryota > Viridiplantae > Streptophyta > Magnoliopsida > Ranunculales > Menispermaceae > Tinospora > Tinospora cordifolia. Next base: position 7,022 of record JAJIYU010007923.1, on the reverse strand, counting down.
ATTTGGAATCAAGGGGAAGCTAGCACTAAGGTTTATCGGCCCGTTTGAGATACTCAAGCGGGTTGGTGAGTGCGCCTATGAGCTAGACTTGCCAAATCGTATGTCCTCGATTCATAACATATTCCATGTGTCAATGTTGCAGAAGTATGAACCAGACCCATCACATATCATACACTAGGAGGAAGTCGTACTTCGAGACAATGCAACTTACGAGGAACCAGCAATCAAAATAGTAGATCGTAAAGTACAAAATCTTAGGACTAAGGACATTCCGTTAGCTAAGGTTTTGTGGAGACATCATGATTTGGAAAAAACAACCTGGGCGCTGGAAAGCGAGATGAAGAACAAATATCCAGGTCTTTTCACCCACAATACCTAACTAAATAACATTGACGTAGATAAGTACAATTTTCGAGGACAAAATTTATTCTAAGGAGGGTAGGTTGTAATACCTACAATTTTAGTGTCGTAATACCCGAAATTTGAGTTTAAAAAAAACCAAGAAGAAAAAAAATTTACTCTTCAAATATACAGTTACCATTCAAATATATAGTTACTGTTCACAAATACGGTTACTATTTTGTCGGCAGACAAAATAAGGTTCGGTGGCTACTGTAGCTACAGTAACAGGCACTGTAGCTACAGTAACAAACTATTAACAATTGTGCAGTTTTGTCTTTTTCTATCAGAAAAATCTATATAAACCCCCCCCCCCCATTTTGAAAGATCATTCCAACAAGAAAAAGAATTTATTTGCTTACTATTTTTGCTTCTCTTGTTCTTCAGTTGTTTTAGATAACAAATATAGTAGTAAGAAGGGGAAAACCCCAGTTTTTGCACAGCAGTAGTGAAGATCTACTGTTGGGTACCTCTTTTGAAGCTATTGGAGGGTTTTTCTGATCAAAGCAGGTATAATCACTCTGCTCTAGTCTCTATTTAAGATTGGAGATGTCATTGTTCATTTCCGTATGCATACATAGTTTACTGTTTATTATATGGTATTGTTCATTGTTACTATTTAACACTATTCATTTATACGGTACTGTTCATGTGCGTCGATTAAATCACATTTTTGAAACATCCTGAAGACTATTGGCTAAAGACTTGGAACAAATTGAGATTCAGGGAATTACTAATGAAGTGGAAGTGATTACTCTACTGTCTAGTATTATTTGAATTTTAATGCTGAATATGTGATGTTTGCATTGTTTGAATGCCTAGAAATATGCAAGGTTATTGACTAAATGATTTGTGAAAGATTTTCCTTTATTTTTAATTTATATTATTCATGACCAAGAGAGTATGCTCTGTAGTTGCGTCTTGGATGATCTTCTACATCAGAAATGAACAATCATTGTTTTCATCTATGAAAATATTGATTTATGATGTCATGCTGATGGAGTGTTTAATTATTAATGAAATATTTATTTTATTATGCTATGTTCACAAAAATAAGATTAAATAAAGATTTCAACCACGTATCGACGCGGGGTCGAATGTCCTTCGTGTGTGTTTCACGCAGAATTAGAACTGATTATCATGATTGACACCTGAATGAATTTGGTTTCAGAAATGATCTCAGAGAAGGGTTTGAGTTTCAGAATTGATCTCTCTCCCCAGATTTAGAACACAGAGGTTAACCCCTTTCGGTTTAATTGACAATTGTTGATAAATAAATGTTTGAAACGCCTAATGGATGATAAGTGTTTGCATGTTTAGTGTTTGGTTTAAATAATGCTATGGATGTACTATGTATGATCCACTGGGCTCTTGAGCTCACCCAATCATTTTTTTCAAGTAAATATTGAAGGGATCGCCCCAGCAGATAAATGTAAATTAATAATAGTGTGCCTCATAATATGAGGATAGCAGAAAATGAACTGTATTGTAGGGCTTGTAACTCACTATATTTGATCATGTCAGACGTCGATAGTATTTTTATAATCAAAAGATGGCTATAGAGCCCACAAAATTGCATTCTACCTTCTATTTTGAAACTAAAAAATATTCTGGAAAGTGTTTTCAAAAGGAAATATGTGTTTTGAAGTGTTTTATTTGGATACAAAGACCACAAGTTAAGCTGAAAATTGGCAAGTCTTATCCCAAGTAAAGTTAAAAATTAAAAGGGAGGTGGGTTATTTCGCCCAAAAAAGCATGATTGCTAAGCAAACTTCGGTCTCGCCGCCCGATGTGGAAGTTGTCCCACCCGCTTATACGAGTAGTTAGAGTTGAAGAACACCCTTACTTTCTATTAAAAAATTAGAAGGTCAAAAATTAGGACAAGAAATTGAATAGAACTTGAAAAAGATGCCTAAGGTGGTATCTTGACTAGATAGAGGTTGTGAGTCAAACAGACTGAAATCTTGGGTCAAGGAAAAAGACCTTTGGTAAAAACATGGGTGTAGCCAAAGGTGGCTCAATGGATCAAAAGCATGAAACTTTAGGAGACAGGTTAGAAAGTAAAATATGTTTAGGAACGAAATTATTATTTGGTCAGGACACGAAATCGAGAAGATTCTATAACTTTGGTTTCTATGTGGTAAAGTACGCATAGGAATTTAGGGGTATGGAGGAAGCCTGGACTCAAAGAATGACAGACCATGTTTGGTGAATGATCGGTAACTTTAGAATAACTTGTTTTCCTATGCTTGGCTGGTATGGGACAATCAGGTATAGTGGGACTCAAGAAACCTAAAATTTTCTGAGTAGAAATTCATTTGAAAATTTGATTGGGTGTAGCAATTTTCTGAGTAGAAGTCTAAGCAGAAGGGCTAGAGTGTTATGGGATACTTGAACCTAGAAGCTTAGATGGAAACCTAGAATTTTGTTATGCTAGCGTGAACTTGCATGATTGTATGATTGTTTGAAAACATGCCTTATTTGTTCATATGTATGTCATATGAAACCAAATCTTGTACCCAAGAACAAAAAAAAAAAAACTTAGAAGCATAAACTGATAGGCCACTAAACATGTCGAGAACCTAGAAACATGATTCTAGAATCATGATAGTGTGAACGAATCGAAACCTTAAGGAAACAAATATTGAAAAGATTTTCAAAATTCAACCCAAACATTGACATCAAGAAAATGAACTAGGAAGATTTCATAGAGATCTTTTATGAAAAGTTATTTCCCAAAGCAACACTGAGGAATCTACAAGAAGATTTTGTCCAGTTGAAGCAGAGGGGCCTGACAGTAGCCGAGTATGAAAGAAGTTCGTTGAACTGGCCAATTTCTTTCTAGAACTAATTGGGGAATAGAGAATGAAGGCTAATCGTTTTACACAGGGTCTCAAGATGGAGATTTGAAAGATAGTGAGGACTATGGGCCTAAAGACGTACAGAGATTTCTTAGAAAAAGCTCTAACACTGGAACAAAAGCTCAACTTGAAACAAGGGTTGAGGGGGAAGAACAAGAGGACTGGGAATGAAAAAGATCATGGGGCCCAAAAGAAAAGCAAGAGTAGTGGAAAAGTACCATAGAAATAGGGGCAGACCAAGGACGAGTCTAAAGAAAAGGCAAGAAGACAAGGACTATGCTACATGTATAGGCAGAAGGATCATATTACTTAAAATTGTTCAACTGCACTTGCTCAGACTCATCAACAACAAACACCACAGGGAAGAGGTCAAAACAGTCGTCCTCGGGGTAGGCAACAGTAGTAAAATGCCAATCAGGGGCAGAATCAGGGTCGTGGTCAGAACCAAGCCAGAATATTTGTTGTTGAGGCCCAAGAAGATTAAATCCCTACTATGGAAGGTACGTTCCTACTATTTAATGTTGCTGTGAGACTATTATTTGACTCAGATGCCTCAAAATCATTTATCTCTAAAGAATTAGCTAATAGGTTATATAACTTGTGACAAACAACTACCTTGAATGTGTCCACACCAATGTTGACCACTATTACATCAAAAAGAATATGTAGTTTTGACCTAAGTTTTGAGGATAAACTCATATCAGTTGACCTATGTACCTTACCATTTTATGGCTATGACGTGATCTTAGGGATGGATTGGTTAAACCAATACCAAGCTTAGATGGATTATCCTAAGAGGTGAGTAAGCATAACCCTACCTTCAAGGGAAACTTATAGAATTAATGGAGATATGCAGAGACTATCAAGAAGTCCAACCATAGCCATGTTAAATTGTTTGAAGCAGAAAGATGAGTTTGAGAGACTCTTAGAGGAGGACTCTATTGAACGGAAGAGAATCGAAGATCAAGCAGTAATTAATGAATATGAAGACATATTCCCACACAACTTATTCAGACTACCACCTGCTAGAGACTTAGAGTTTAAGATTGAACTTCATGCTAGAACCAACCCTATAGCCATACCTCCTTACAAAATGGCACCAGTGGAACTAATCGAGTTGAAGTCTCAACTCAACGAGCTCCAAGAGAAAGGCTTTATCAGGCCAAGTGCGTCACCCTGGGGAACTTGCATACTCTTTGTAAAGAAAAAAGATGGTTCTGTGAGACTGTGTGTCAATCACCACAAGTTAAACCAAGCAAAAGTGAAAAATAAGTAACCCCATCCAGGATTGATGACCTATTTGATCAATTGAGAGGAGCCACTCATTTCTCAAAGATTTATCTTAGATCGAGTTATCATCAGTTAAGAATCAGGGTATCCGACATATTCAAGACAACTTTTAGAATGAAGTTCAATCTTGAACTCTAATTTTCTAGTAGGTGGTAGTCTGGGTAAGTTGTCTGAAAACACATCCTCATACTCACTAACCACTATTAGGTCTTGGGTTTTCTATAGTTTAATAGGCTATTCTTCAAAGAGTTCTTTGAACTTGTTCTTCTACTTTAAACAAGTCATTATGGCTAAGGTTGGACTCCTCGGTAGTCACTGCATATCCCCATTGATTCTATAGGTTTCCCCATAAGGTAGGATTATGGTCACTCATCTCTTAGGACAATCTATCAATGGCTGGTACTGGTCTAATTAATCCATTTCCAAGATTACATCATTGCCATAAACCTTTAAGAGTTTATCCTTAATCCTTAGGTTACAACTACACATTCTTTTTGAAGTCACAATGGTCCCTATAGTGTAAACACATTTAAAGTTACATGTAGTGTTTTCGTCAAAAGTTGTAATCTATCAGCTAGTTCTTCAAAAATAAAAGATTTAGAGGTACCCTAGTCAAACAACAATTTCACCGCAACATTAAAAAACAAAAATGTACCTTCCACTACAGGGACCTAGCCTTCCTAAGCCTCAACTGCGAACATTCTAGCCTGGTTCTGCCCGCGGCCCTAGTTATGCTCCTGATTAACATTCTGGCTATTGTTGCTTCCCCTAAGGATGACCATCTTGACCTCCTCCATGTCATGGCTATTGTTGAGGAGCTCCAGCCTATGCTTTAGGACAATCTCTAGCCAGATGACCCTTCTGGTTGCACACAAAACAAATCCCTTGCTTCCTTGCTTGTTCCTTTGACTTGTTGGTGTAACATCTCAAAAAAATTCATATGAAATTTGAATTTTTATTTACAATATTAAACGGAATTGACGAATGAAAATTTTAGTAAGTCCTAGTTTACCCAAATGAGGAATAAAAATTAATTTAACAGATTTTTGGGAGAAAATATATAAATATAATATATACATGGGATATCATAGCCAAAAATACAAGGATAAGTGCAATTTTTATGAAAACAAGATTATAAAGTCAATTGGGATCAAGATTTGGCAAAAATCTGAAAAATAAAACAAGAAATTTGGCTAAAAAATAAAAAAAAAAACTTAAAATTGCATCCAATGGCCAAAAACGTGTAATCTGCACGATCTAAGATCTCACGGCCACGATCAAGTCCACACCGAATGCCCAGATGCATCGAATAATCAAGATCAAACGGCCATGATCGATCCATCAAATCCAACACCACACAACGCAGGTGCAAAAACGTAATTGCGATCTGAAAATTCGAACACTGTGCTTGAGGACGATCCGATGATCTAAGGCGTTTTCGTTGATCACGAATGGATTGCGATCGAGGATGATTTGAAGTCTAAAGCGTTTTTGTTAATCACGAACGAGATTCGCATGCAAAACTCAAGTACAATCCAACAACCCAGATTGAATGCTCCAAAATTAAAATAAAAAATCACAAAAAAATCACAAAAAATCCAAATAAAATTCAGAAAAAAAGTTTCTAAAATTTGAAAATTGATTTCTAAATTCCAAAAAAAAATTTTGAAAAATACTCATTTTTTCTTAAAATTAGAAAGTATGAAATTAAAGAGAATTTAGGTGTTTTACTCCAAGAAAAACTCAAAAGTTTCTATTTTTCTTCCTTTGAAAACCTATATAAACCCCCCTAAGCTCTCAATTCCCTCATTCCAAAAAGAAGAGTTGAAATTGTCTTTTATTTTCTCTAAGCCTTCTTCTTGGCACCTCTTCCCATCTTTCCTTCCTCTTACTTGTGTGTGAGAAGTTCTTCTCTCAAATAGGGAAATTAAGTTGGGTGATCTTCTTTGGCACTAGTACATGGGGGATTTGCTGCCGAAATTTCAGAAGAAAACTTCACAAGGTGGAAGTGATTTCTAGAACACCCTTCTATTCTTATTTAAATTCATCGCATGCTCATTGTTTGTGTGTTTGTCATTGAATTCAAAGATTTTCAATTTCAGTTCTTAGAATTTTAAATGTTTATTTCAGTATTTCAGTTTTGATTCATGTTTGAACAATCATATCATCCATGCCATGTTAATATCATGCTTAGGCATTTAAATTAAAGTATGATGCATGTTTTATGAGTGTTTCATGTATTGACTGTGTATATTCTGAATTTTAGTTTGGTTTCATATTTTGAAGTTTATTTTATGAGATGATGATATGAGAATTAATCTAAGACGATGATGATAATAACCACGTACCATCATAGTGGTTAAGGCGACACTATGGATGTTCTTTTCATATGAGTTAGGTCATATGGTTTTCAGACCTAAGTACTTGAGGGTCATGTACCACATTACCTGGTGGGTCACCATGTGTAACAAG